>CM062811.1:436870729-437157648 GCA_031772625.1 Pinus tabuliformis | reverse complement strand
AAGAAATCAAAAGTGACACTTGCGATAGTAAGAATAAGTCAAAATGACATCAGAAAAAGATAAAGAAAGTGAAAGAGAAATATGAAAAAACAAAAGAAAGAAAAAGAGACACTTGTGAAAGTGAAAGAAAGCAAAATCGATAGTGGAAAAAGTGAAAGTGACACTTACAAAAACAAAAGTGTGCAAAAGTGATAGTTGAGAAATCTCTCCCAAATGATAATATAGATGCAACTGAGAGTGAGGTAATGCTCCTTATGCTTCAAAGTGCACATATCTTGGAATCAAAAACTGAATTGGAGAATTGCATTCTCATTCTGAACTGGAATTGCACACTAACTATCAGTAAAGGTTGCAGAGTCTCTGTCTTTATGAACTGTGTAGTCACTACCACCAAGTATTGCATAATCACTATCAACGGGAGTTGTCCAGTCACTACCATCAAACACCGTGCTATCACTATTTATAGGGAATGCACAAGCACCATATCCAAAGGTTGCGCAATGCATGTCTTATAGAGGTAGACGTTGACTGCTAGGCTTTCTAGAAAGAGTTGCGCTTGTGAATGCATCAAAAGATAAGCATGTGCAAGAAAGCGACTTCGATAGTTAGAACCTTAGAAGAAGAATTGAAAACTTAACAAAACAATAACCGACCATGAAGTGACTATGATAAACTTGGAATGATAGATCGTAAGATCACAAGGAGGCTCCAAAATTCAAGTGTAGGAAAAAAATTGGAGGGTGTTTGTCACAATGGCAATACTTGGCAACACATTGGAAGAACTCTAAATTCTTTGTTTAGTTCTAAGCTTTATGCATAGAGTCTAGCCTTTAAGTAAGTATTGATTCACCATGTGGACCACCTTAACTTCCACACTTATCCCAGTTATAAATATAGTCTCTCCTATCCCCTATCTCCTCTAAACAGATGTATAAGGCTTACCATATCTCAATTTTTTTAATCCAAGAGGAGGATAGTATATATTTGTGAGTTTAACATGATTATACTTTTTGTTCCATCTTCAGTATTTCTCTGTTACAAATAGGTTTGTTCAGTACCATGGAAGAGACACTACAAGAACATAGGCATTGCTTCATTGCCAGTGAGCTTGTTCAGTACCCTAGTGAACTTGCTTGATTCACCTCTCTATGTAGGAAGCCTTTGTCGTCTTTCACTCTTTGTTTTTTTTGCAATATGCTCATTGGAACTTTATCGACATTTATATTTCTATGGTGGAATAGGGATCCCAACTTATTGAGAGAAAGTGAGGACATTATTTCTTCAAAGACTATTATATTCCTGTGAAATTAATGTGCTCACTCTTATTTTTCTCCTTTCCCTTCTCTACTCGATTGGATTAGCAAGAAAAACACCATTCAATTGTAATACCGAGTTAAGGAATGGAGATCTAAAATATATATGGGCATCATGGTTCTCCTTATAGATTTCCATTTGAATGAATCATATTTTCTATTCACACATCATTGAAATTAAATATATAAAACCCAAGCAAAGAAGAGGGACCAAAAGTTAGCCAATTGTTGATGTGTGTCACAAATCCCTTTCAAAGCTTTGCCACATTGTCTTTTCGAGCCAAAACAAAAACGAAAAGAAATGACAAAACAAGAAAGAAAAAATCAAAAGAACAGAGCAAATGTAAGAATAACATGCAATAAAAAAAAGCATGAAAAAAGGCTAATGCAAAGACTAGATGAAGAGAAAAATGAAGCATCATGCAATGTAACTATACCTACTCTTTATCTAATCGGCTAGAAATTTAGGGCTACATGAAATCAAATTTCCATTGCAACCATCAAAGTTATCCCCGACCTGTAAGAAGGAGGATATGAGCAATTAGGAAAGTATAAAACACTATGTAGAAATAAATATATGATCATGAATAACTTGTGTAAGAAATAAAAGGACTTTCCTACTGGCAGAAAATGTTCTATAACAACTAAATTTAACTAGTCTGTGACCTTACCTTTTCGATTAGAATAACAATCATACAAACCTTGAAAGCTTCTTGTGAATATGCTTTCATCCTTGTTTCCATTATTAGCAAATATTAAGAAAGATCGAAATTTATTATTTACGAAATAGCTTGCTAAGTAAGATGTTTCCAACCAATGATATATTTGATCATGGAATTCGAAACAATCCTTTTGAAAACACTGAAACTATTGGGAGAATGAACTTTCAATTAGTTCATTCAAATCATGGGGAGAACCTTGCAAAGGAAAGGTAACCCGATCTCATTTAGAAACCTTCTCAATATATTGAGGCCCTAACATAACCATCAACAAAGGCTGAAGTGCCTCAACTGCATGAAAAGTATCCGGATAGTGAACTAATAAATCATAAATATCAATGGGTTCAACAATATCAATCAATGTAAAATAAATATCATCATATATACTAGTGGGAAAATAATTATTTGAATGACAATTGTTACACCCAATGTTATGATCATATTGGTGGTTGACATATAGGTTTCTTGATTCTTGATCATTTCCCTTTGTGTATAAATCCATACGAGACCAATAATATGAAAGCTTGGGGAATTAAAAATAATTTTTGTTCTTGTAAATTTGGGAAGCTAATTAGAATAACATGCTAACAAACGGTTAGAAGGATATGTCAAATCAAATCCAATATCCATATTTGCATGAGGGTTTTGATTCGCTGAATGATTCAAACATTGAATAACACCCAAGAGGATACATCATGGAAAAAAAACAATGATTAGCTTCATAAAATTCACAAGAAAGATTAGGAGTTGATAGTTCATAGAAACAGTTAACAGATACAAATCCTTTAACAAATGATAATTTTTACCTTGATGGTCAGAATGGTAGGCTTCATAGCTCTGGGCATCCATTAAAGATATTCATTCCAATCTTAGGTTCGATATAAGGGGCATACATGAAGATGAATTAACTAAAATAGAATTTTCTATCTGATCAAAATCCCAACCTTGAAAATTAGGAAAACTAACTTGAAAACATTGAAAATCTTTCAAGAGCAAGTTTGCATCTAGTGAAACAATAAAAAGAAAATAATTATGCGAGAAAATCTAGATTTGACCTAGTCATTAGAGGAAATTTCAGCCTAAAAGTGGCCTCCTAAGAAAAAATAAGAAAATAATAAAATAAGAGTTATGAATTTTGGAGGGAAAAGAAGAAAACTATTTTTTTAATTGTATTATTGGCTTCTCTCCTTATAGGTTTACTCAAATTTCATGTGTAGATAGTCGTTGGATGCAAAATTAAATTGCGCATCCAACGAGTACCATTATGCATACTTTAGATAAGACCCACATTGATAAAAATTGAAGATACATTAAAAATGTGTGTGTAACCTATACAGAGATAATCCAAAATACAATTTAAAAAAGTAGTTTTTAAATTTTCCCTCCAAAATGTTCACAAGTACCTATTTTTAAATTTAAAGGATTTTGATTGGTTTACATACTATGTACGCGGAAATTTCATGGGAACTTTTAGGCTGAAATTTCCTCTAATGTCGAGGATGTTATCAGGATCACAAGAACCTAACATAACCATCAATGGGAGTTGAAGTGCCTCAACTCCTTAACAAGTCCCTTAACTTTCAAATGTTGAATAATTACATTTTGAGAGTTAAGTCAAATCGTGAATTGCATGTGGACAATTACTATAATTCATTTCAACAAGATCATTGTTATCTAGATGGAAGCCATCTAAATCACTATATTGATCAGATTTTCCACCTCAAGAAACAAATTACTCATGTTATAAGGTTCTTCTGATTGTGTATAGGTCAGAGAAATTTCTTAAGAAACCTGAACTAAAGAATTATCCTCATGAAAAACTAGAAACTGCAAGGCATGGGATGGATTCTTAATATTTTCATTGTTTTCTTCCTTTTTATGTGCATCCTACCACCTTGTGTCAATTCAAAATTATACTCATCATATTGTGAATTCAAAAATCATCACATATTTTCACTACAAGTAAATTCATTATGAGCAAGAGGACACAAGGGACAATGAGTTGAAGAATAAGTTCCCATAAGAGATTCTTCTTTGACCAGATCATATTCTAGATTAGAACCTTTCAAATTGAAGCCCCCTTGAGAAATCAAGAAATTATTTGATGTACCTATGCCTTCATCCTCATATATAGCAATGGAGTCATTATAATCAGAATGATGTTTGTCCAAGGCTTTAGTTCGATTAACCATTTTTATTTATTTTTACTGATTACTGAGATTGCAAGATTCTGAATCACCTGAGAATGAAGCAACAACATCTTGAAAGAGGAAAGAGAGATTAAAATCATCTTCACCCTTCTTCTCCTCTACCTATGGAATGTGACCACCTTGTAACTGATCACAATTTGGACCAACAAACTAAGAATAAAGTGTATTTGAAGAACTTTTTGGTGAAGTAGATTGATCAAGTGAATCAGGGTACAAAAATCCATGACGTGTAGATGATAAAGGAGGACAGGTACCCCTTTAAGAAACATGTTTTCAATTGAAATGAATTCGGGATTAAGATTATGTGCATTGATGTGATCTTGGAAAATCAAGGGATCAACCTCCACCTTACGCTCCATGTTTTTATTAGAACATTCAAAGCTTTACCAGATGATGTATTGACCATTGAAAGCAAAAGAAGGTGGAAGAGGCAGATGAACAATTTGATTTTGAGATTTCCCAATTCCGACAATAGCACCAGAGACTACCTTATTAGGCAATGAAAGGGGAGGAGGACAAGGGAAAAAAGGGAAAGTAGGTTCCTCCTTTGAGATTAGAGGTGTCTAATGATTAATAAAAGTTGGGATAGCACAATCAACCAAGGATTCAGATTCACAATGTTTCAAAGAAATTTGGGCCAAACATTGAAACTTTTCCTTGAAGAAATCCTAATCCACATCTTCTTCAAGAAACTCATAGCATAGGTGAAGAAATATATTGGAAAAAAATTCTATTGATTCATTAGGATTCATTCTAATTTGATTAATCCTTTTATAAATAGTTTGGTAATCATACATATTAGAGTCTTGATGAAGCTCCTTGAAAAGTTGTTCAAATGCCTGAATCGAAGCAGCTAGTATGGTATGACACTATAACTTAACTCGACCTTTGATTGTGAGGGTGAATAATTTATAGGCAACATCTTCACAGTCCACTTCATAAAAATCTCAAGACTTAAGGAATTGAGATGTATTCTCAGCTATGGATGTTCCACCCTCACCAAAAAACTTTAATTGAGACAAGTTGTAAATAAGTTCTGCGGGGAATAAGAGATTAGATCTATTATAAAATCATCCTAGGATTATGATTTGGGAATGATCCATTCAAAATGGAAGATTCAAAACAGACTCAATGATCTCATATTGTCATCTAGCCCTCCTAGTTCCAACTTTTGACGGTGTTGGCTGAAGTCCTCTAAGAAAAGGGGTCTCCGAGTATGAATTCCTAAGTATACCTCACATTGTTTGGAGTAGGAGCCTCATATGGATAATAGGTCCAGTCACCATTATTTCTAGGAATTTTCCTTGGATACAATTATCAACATAAGAGATTATATAAACAATATTTGAGACAAGCAAGTTGACACTGTGAGGCATACAATTGCAATGTATATATGGTACTTTCATGAAAGGGAAAAGAGATAGTGAGCCTCTAGAAGAAAAGTAAGAGTACTATCCTAAAAGAGACACTCAAGAGCATGAGAGGATAGTTAGTTAACTTGCAAAGTAGTTCACAAGATAACAATGATCATAAAAGAAATTAACAATGCACATTCAACAAGATATATACTAAATCCAACGAAATAGTTCATTTTCATTAGTATGTGTTAGCATATACCTACACCACAAACAATCAAAAAATAGTATAACAATCATCCACAACATATGCATGAAAGTGTGTTGGCTCCACAATCTTCATATATTAAGTGAAAGTCCCAAGATACATAATTACAATGTTGCCACACTAGTCCCAGTAGTGGAACATTAAGTCACTACTTGCTCCTCCAAAGAAATATCTTCTCTCCTATGCCAAGCTAGAGAAGCCAAGGTGAAAAAATTCCCAAAAGTCCCCTCTCTTGAGCTATAAGGGTGTATTTAAAACAAATGAGGTGACTCTCCAACTCCCATGTGACTCTTGACCTCCCTCATGATTATTGAGCTCCTACTATGACTTTTCAAATTCCTATGTGACCTTTGAGCTTATACATGACTTTAGAACTTTCTATTGATTTTTCAAATTCTACGTGGGACCTTTGGGCTTCCGCACATTCTACGTTTTCTCATTTTTTGGAAATCACATAATTACATTCCACAGGTGATGTTGAAAAATACATTAACACATATGACTTTTGTGGTGACAATTTGAGAAGCCATGACTTGGCGATGGTGACATGAGACCTCGTAGCGCATAAAGGTCAAACTCTTCTATTTGTTTTTATGTCTTCAAACTCATTATTGTACTTCATCTTCACCCTAAAAAGGGTATGAATTAGTGTTGGAACCTTCCAAGTCAACATGAGTTTACATCTCTTCGCCATGGTCCACGATTCCTTTACTCTTACATGATAGCATCTTCATGTCTCCAATTGATAGGTGTCCTCCTTATGACCTCTCCTTGCTTACCCTTTAACATCATATTATCATGATACAATGATATCACCTACAAATGAATTCACTCATGACAAGACAACGTCAGTCCCATAATCACCTATTCTACTTATGCTTTATCATACAATATACTGATTGTGATGGGACAGTGGGAAAGGGTTTTGAGAGAGAGAGACTAGAAATTGCACAGTTAAGCTCAACAGTGACCAACAGAGGACCATTCTTTCGAGTGGAAATATGCAATATGAAATAAGGGGAGGATTTTCAAGGTTCTGCGTAGTGGGAAAGTCTAGGAGACAAGGGTGATGATCTTGCTGACGAGGATGCGCAGTGTGCAGTGCTATGGGAAGAGGAGGCATGGATTGTTTAGTTGAGCTTCACATGGAATGAGGGATGGCCTAACTATTGAATGGAATTACGAAATGTGCAATTGAGGAAAGAAAGGACAAGGTATTACACAGTGAGGGTTTCAGTCAACAGGAGAGACATGACTAGCCACTATAACTATGAAATGCATAGTGATTAAGGAGAATACTCTAAGATTTCACAGTTGAAGGATGCAGTGGCCTAGAGATGGACCTATTTTCTAATCATAACTGCTAAATGCATAGTAAGAGGCTCACTTGGTGAAGGGATTGTGCAGTTAACTAGTGTAAGTAGTATAAGGGTAGGTCATTGTACCTTGAGGATGTTGACTTCACCATGAAAGGGAGAGAGCCTTTGTATTGCATAGTTCTCTTTATCAGTGATCAGGAGGAGCCTCCACTACCCACTATAACTACACCATATGCCATGGAGGCAATAAGGAGTTAGTCTTGTGCATAGAAAGCAAGGGTAAGCTATAGAGACTTGAGACAACGTGCTTTAGGATTGCACAATGTGTTTCTGGAAGAGGCTACCCTTAGGATGGCATAGTGCACCTTTATAAGAGGTAAGGGATGCATGCTTGCAGGCTAAGAATGCATAATGTACTCATCCAATATCTGGGATTTTAGGTATGCAAAGTGTGAAGACAAGGGAAAGCCCAAAAATGTCTAAGTGTTGGATCACTAGAGAAAGAGAGAACACATGATATAAACAAGTTTCAAAACAAATTTTCACACACACATGTATACCATAAAACAAAAGCCAAGAGAATACACAGTACTCAAGATCCACATGCATATATTTAAAAGACATCAAAGCGAGACTTATTTCTAAGTGTTACATTTGAAATGTAGATTTGCAACACTTAGAATACAAGTTACGACAGAAGTGTCGACTACAACCAGAAAGTGTGCCAAGCTATGGGGAAGTGTCTAACGTATATTCTTACGATTGATAGGATTAGCTAATGTAGAAGAGTGTGCTAGAATTTCCTCTAGTGGTACGTGAAAGTGCTTTAACAAGATAAGTGAAGATAAGTGAAAGAAACACATGCAAGAGTGGAAGCAATCAAAAACGACACTTGTGATAGTAAGAATAAGTGAAAATGACACTTGTAAAAGCTAAGGAAACTAAAAGAGACACATAAAAAAGTGAAAGAAATAAAAAGCGACACTTGTGAAAGTGAAAGCAAGCAAAAATGACAGTGTTGAAAGTGAAAGCGACACTAACAAAAGCAAAAGCACACAAAATCAAGAGTTGAGAAAACTCACCCGAATGATAGTATAGATGTAACTAAGAGTCATAGAATGATCCTTATGTTTTAGAGTGCACAAATCTTTGAAGAAAAGATTGACTTGGAGAATTCCATTCTCACTCTCAACTAGAATTGTATAGTGGCTATCAATAAAGGCTTCACAGGCACTGTCTTTATGAACCATGCAGTCACTACCACCAAGGGTTTGTTGGAATTATGGATAATGTGTTTTCCTTGATGGCAACCTACTTGACGAATATGTCCTTGATGTAAACTTTGTTATAACATGGTGATTATAGAACTATTACAGATGACATGATTGATGGTATAGGTATTACAGAGGATATGGAAGAGAATTGACAGCTCAGTCACAAAATGCATGGAAAATTTGAAGTTTGAAAAGTATATGTGACCCTTGTAAAGAATAGTCACATACATGCACAGGTTATGTGAATAGAATTCATGTACATAATCTGATCCATGGAAAATAGGAAACCAAGAGAAATTAACATGATAATTTCCCATAGTATTGTGTCAACAACGTCTATTTGATCCCGTCAAATGAATACCAACAACATTACTAAGGGATTTGCATATGTTATTGGAAATGGAAAATATATATATAAGGAGATGGAGATTAAGGAACTAAGTGTGCAATGTAATGGATTATTCATGTGTGATTTGATTTGAAACAAGTATGTACTAGGGAGCAAGGAGAAGGCTCATATATGAAATATATAAAGATATATTGAATATATTATTGATTGATTTTCATGTTGCAGAATGTTTGAATTACTAACAATGCAAGATCTGTGGTTATAGTGGGGCTGTGATCTGAATGTGTTTGTAGATATCTCTAATTTTGACAATGAAGTATGTGGAATGTGTGTTCTGTTTTCAGATAAAATTTGATTCAGTACTTTAAGATATGTATGCAAGTTTTCCTCTAGAATATCACGTATATATGCAAATCTACTTTAGCATAGTCACATATACATACTATGATAATATCATTTAGATAGTTTCTTGACCTGGGTTGTTTATCAATAGATTTTTTGTCGATTGATGCATGTGTTGAATTTTTCCTTGAACAGACATAATGAATTGTTAATATGTGTTGGTACTCATTATTTTGAAATATGTATGCAAGTTTTACACATGGGAAATGTGTATACATGCATATTTGTTTAATGGATGTCACATATATGTTGTAGGGTTTGTAATTTACAGTTGGCGATGATAGTTGATGAAGTATTTATTATTTGTTGCTCTCTGTCAATGATGTCTTGATCATGATAGTTTGTTGATTGGATTAATTTGACTCTGGCCTGGTATATTGATCAATAATTGAGTATTCAGTGATTGATTATTGGTATATATGTGATTAGATGTTGCAGTGCTTCAGTATTGGTAATTTGTGATTTATTTAGTGATTTTTGATTGGTTTAGTACCTACAATCATTGATTCAGTGGTACAGTGATTCAGTCCAACATTCAATGATTTGAGATATGTACGCAAGTTTGATGCACAGGAAACACATATAAATATGGATATGCTTCATAACAGTTGCATATATATTTTGAGGTAAATTTGATCAGGGTTTGTAATGACTACAAAATAGTTTTGTATTGATGGCAGTGTTATAGGTTGATTAGTATCAGTGATTGGTAGAACAGTATCTTGGAATTCAACATATTGTTGGGTGTGGGTCCAATTTGAAAATAGATGAAAGGTGTTGTGCATGTTTTGATGTGTATTTGAGATAGGTGGATCCAGTATGAAACATTATGAAACGAGGTCCAGGAGGAGCTAAGGGTTGGAGCCTTAAGTGAGGGGTAGATGCTACCTTCTAGTAGGAGTCGGAAAACATGATTACGAGGTTGTAACTCCCTTCTAGTTAGTTCTATAGAATGAGTGAAGGTTCTATCCTCCTGCAGGTGGATGACTGCATGATGGAAAGAGATTGTGCTAGTACAAGACCATGATGTAATGAATGATTTTTCATTATAATAAGAGAAGAAGACAAAGTTGACAACAATGGTGGTTTTCTCCCACATTGGGTTTCGACCTGAAATCTCGATGTTGTTATGTGTTGATGTGTTGCTTATGTGTAATGATTTATCTGCTTTTTACTGCATACTGAATGGTTAATAAATTATTTATGAAATGGCTAAGTTAAACATCTTTATGGAAATTATGAAAAGTTGGTAATCTAGATATACAAGTTTTTAATTCACTAAATATGCGTACACGCATGGGTTGTCTAAATAAAAGTAGCGTACATAATTCTACATTTGAAATTGAAGGTTAAATTGAAACAAAGATATTAATTCAACCCCCTCCTCTTAGTATTCTTCCTAACAATTGGTATTAGAGCAGGCCCCTCAAAAGAAGCTTGATCGCTTAAAGGGAGATCTAAAAGGAGAAGCAAGATGGAAGGAGTATTTTCTGCAAAGCCACCTTTGTTTAATGGAACTAACATTATTTTTTGGAAGGTCAGGATGAGATCATACTTGCATTCATTAGGAGTTGATGTATGGGGGGTTGTTGAAGATGGATATCAATATTCAAACTCCATTCCCATGGATAATGTAGGAAATAAGTAGTATGAGAGTAATGAAAAGGTAGTAAATGTTATCTTGGGAGGATTAGTAGAATTTGAGTTAATGAAATTCATGCAACTAAACACTGCTAAAGTAGCATGGGACAATATTTTGCAAAACTATGAGGGTGACAATAAGGTAAATAGTGCCAAACTTTATTCATATAAAATACAATATGAATATCTTAGAATGCATGATGATGAAAGCATTGCAAACTTTTTCCTTAGAGTAGATGAAATTGTTAACGCAATGAGGGGCCTTGGTGACAATATTGAGGATTCTGCTATTATTGAAAATATTTTGAGATCACTAACCCCAAAGTTTGATGCCAAAGTATCTACCATTGAAGAAATGCAGGATTTGAAGAGTCTTACCCTTGAAAAAATCCATGGGATCTTGACAGCTTATGAGATGAGAAAAGGGGATACATTGGGTGTTAGAGAAGCAACTTTCAAAGCCATATAAAAAGGGATAGAGAAAGAAAAGCCTAAGAATACAACCTACATTTCAGATGAGGAAGAACCAAATTTCATGAGAAATTTGCAAGTGGGAACCGGTAAATTCAAAGGTAAGCTTCCATTTAAATGTTTTTCTTGTGGAAGAGTAGGTCACTACGCACCCAAATGTCCATATAAAGAAAATAATGATACGAAAGAAAAAGGAAAGGATATATACAAGAAAAATGGAAAAAAAAAAAAATTCTCCACCAACAAAAGTTTATATTCTAATGAAGATATTCAAAGCACATCTGGTTATGAGGAAGATATTGATTCATATTCCAACACTAGTTAAAAAATACTTATGGCTCTTTAAGATCAATCAACTAGTGAATTAGATTGTTGTAAAGAAGATGATTTAATGAAAGCATTGAAAGAAGTTGATAGACTCAAGAATGCAAACAAAGAATTGGAAATTAAAGATATAATTATGTTCAAGGAAATAATCATGTTAAAAATTCAATTAGAAGCAGCCAATAAAATATCAAAAGTATTAGTAAAAAAACTTCAAGAAAAGGAAAGACATTGTGAAAAATTAGGATAAAAAATTGTGACTCTGAGAGAAGATTATGAGAGAAAAAAAATGGGTAAAGGCATTTGAGTAATTAGACAATATAATTAATGTGAAATGCTCTCCTTTAATCAAGAAAATTATTGGATACAACCATATGGTTTCAAATTCACAATGTAATGACAAGGACTAGCATAAGGTTTTTCAAAAGAAAACTAAATCAAGTCACTCATATGAAAGGAAATCACCTAGATCAAATTCAAGATCAGTCCCCAGTTATAAAGGATGGTTTTATGGATATTATTTTTCTTTCAACTCATTTGGGAATAAGGCCACTGATTGTAGGTCAAGCACTTGGAATGGAAGAAGAAAACCTCCTAGTTCCAAGAGATGGGATAAGTTTCACAAATTTGAACACATGATTAGAAATTGCAAGAATATTTGAAGGAAGAAGCTGAAAGAGTCAGAGATGTAGGGATGATAGCCCCTAGTGCAGTCTATTGTACTTAATACATACTTCTAACAAACACTGCAAAAGTAAATGTGAGGTGCATAGCCTCATGGAAAACATATGATGACTATCAAATCCACAAGATCAGTGGTGTATGATCTTAAGGGGAGCTATGCATTTGTACCTTGATGATGATTCCATATGTTGTTATGTTATTATTTTGGTGCTGGTTATATTACTAATGTTGCATATGATGAAGTGGCCATGGTCAAGAACAAACATGACATGTTTAGGGGGAGTTGTTGCCAGTAAAAATCAACATTTCACATTCATGAAGGACAGTAGCGTATGCACGCATTTATTGACTTAAACCGTAGTGTATGTTTTTTGTGATGATAAAGAAGTGGCATAAACTCAGGGGGAGTTTCTCATATAATTTCACCAATGCATTATTGGAACTTTTGGTCTAACATTGGTTTGTTGCAGTCTGTTGATGATGTGTGAAAGATTATTGTATCATAACGAATGTTGAGTTGTTGCAAGGTGTTAATACCTATTGATTTGTCTCTTTCATGATTGATGAGAAGGATATAATGTGATCAGATTTGATGATGAAAATTTTACAGAGGTTTACGGGGATCATATTCTATGCTTATAATGGTTCATTGTTGGCATTATGGTCTATTGCATGATGTTACATCCATTCTTGTTTCATTTCTTACTATCGGAATATATGTATGTTGATTAGATTGCATGTGATGAAGATATGGATGGTGCCTTAAATTTCTTGTTATTGTTGTTGTTGTATAAATATTGATACACTTGATGAGGAAGATATGAATGTTATGCTTACTGTTGATGTTGGTCGATAATCAATATGTTGATGATCAGTTCTATTCTACTTAATGGTTTGTGATACTGGAGGTACTCTTAATTTTCACATATGTTGTTGGTGCATGGAAAAATATGTTGCCTATGGTGTTGTGATCCAAGATATTTATATGATTTTGTTGTTTGAGGATTATGGATCTTCCTATATGTGGAGAGAGTGTGCTGACCTTGATGACATGAGGTCAAGGGGTTGATTTTCTGTAAGAATATTATGATGCTACTTAAACTACTTAGTGTTACTTGGATACATTATATTTGGCCATGTGTTGATAATATTGAAGAGACTGATGTTATACTATCTTATCTACCTGATTTCTTCTTGATGATGAGCATGCTCATGTTATTTTCTTTATATATTTCTACTATCAGATGATTATGTTGCAAATGCCTATGTATAGCATGGTGGTTTCTTATGATTATCATGGTTTTGTTGCAATGATTTCATTGTTGAGATCCTTTTTGAGATGTTCCATAGAGAATGTGTTATTGCTCATGGATGCCATGTATTTATCACATGTATGTCTCTTGATGAAAAGCTAATGAAAATACCATGTTTTAATCATTGTAAAATTTGGTAATCTATGGGCCATTGGGATCAAGTCATTCCATGTATGTAATCCCATTATTTTGGGTGACTGACGTAAAATTTGGGTCCAATCTATAATCCCATTATGTTGATGATTGATCTTAGAGTCATTGGCTATAGGAGAAGTCATGAATATCCATATATTTGATTCATAAAGTCTTATACTTATATTGTGTATCTCTAGAAGGTCCAGCATACGCTCAGGGGGGGCATGGTAGATATGCAGTTTTCATGATTCATATCAGAAAATCAGAATTACAATGTTGAGCTCTACAAATGGAAGTACTTCATTCAACCTAGTTCAACCCTTTTCCCTTGATGTCAAAGGGGGAGAGAAGACTTGGTGTCTGCAGGAGGTTTCCAAACACCAAAGTGGTTTACATCAAGTCCAAAGGGGGAGATTATTGGAAGTATGGCTAATGTGTTGTCCTAGATGGCAACCTACTTGACAAATATGTCCTTGATGTCAACTTGGTTATAACATGGTGATTATAGAACTGCTACAGATGACATGATTGCTGATATAGGTATTATAGAGGATATGGAAGAGAAATGACAACTCAGTAACAAAATTCATGGATATTGTGAAGTTTGAAAAGTATACATGACCCCTTTAATAATAGTCATGTACATATGTAGTTTATGTGAACAAAAGTCACATGCATGATATGAACCATGGAAAACAGAAAACTGAGAGCTATTACCATGGTAATTTCCCATAGTATTGTGTCGACAACGTCTATTTGATCCCGTCAAATGAATCTCAGCAACATTACTAAGGGATTTTCCTGTGGTATTGGCAAAGGAAAAAGCTATATAATGAGATGGAGATTAAGGATCTAAATGTGAAATGTAATGGATTATTCATGTGTGATCTGATTTGAAACATGTATGCACTAGGGAGCAAGGAGAAGGCTCAGATCTAAAACATCTGAAGATATATTGAATATATGCTTGATTGATTTTCTTGTTGTAGAATGTTTGAATTGCTAACAATGCAAGATATGTGGTTATAGTGGGGCTATGATTTGAATGTGTTTGCAGAGATCTGTAATTTTGACAGTGAAGTATGTGGAAAGTTTGTTTGAAGATATAATTTGATTTAGTAACTTAAGATATGTATGCATGTCTTCCTCTGGATCTTGCATATATGCAGATTTGCTTTAGTATAGTCATGTATACATACTGAGATAAAATGATTTAGATTGTTGCTTGATCTGGGTTATTTAACAATAGTTTTTTTGTCAATTGATGCATGTGTTGAAGTTTTCCTTGAACAAATAGAATGACCTGCTAAGATGTGTTGGTACTCAGTATTTTGAAATATGTACGTGGGTTTTTTACATGGGAAATGTGTATATACACATATATGTTTAATGGATGTCACATATATGTTCTAGGGTTTGCAATTGTTGGTTGGTGATGACAGTTGATGAAGTCTATATTTTTTGTTGTTGTCTATCAATGATGTCTTGATCAGGATGGTTTGTTGATTGGATTGATTTGGCTATGGCCTAGTATATTGATCAATAATTGAGTATTCAATGATTCTTCATTGATATATCTATTATTATATGTTGTAGTGCTTCAATATTTGTAATATGTGACTGATTTAGTATTATTTAAATAGAGAATCACATGAGGAAGGATCAAATGGTGGATAACTTGTTGGGAGGATGAATTTTATGTGATCCTTGGAAAGTTTTGGATTCATAGATGTGGGTTGATCTAGTGACAAATATCTAGAGTAATCGTTCTATCTAGAAAAAAATCACCAAAATTAAATCCTCACAATAATAATATAGTCAGTGATGATAGAGTGATGGATGCCCAAAATCTTGTTGATGGTTTCCACACATGCAGACCCCTACAAATTAACATGCACCATTGAATAAGTTGCTACAAATTAGATGATTGAGCCATACTACAAGAAAAAATTGAAAATGGGGAAAGGATGGTTATCATGGATATAATGCTCCTACATTAGAAGGATAGGGTGATAATGAACAATCCAAACATAATAAATCTTAATCTTGAATCACAATTACTAACAACTTAATTCTACAAATAGCCTTGAATAGAAAAACTATAATAGAAAAATATGTTATTATGGACCTCTTTATTAGAAACATTGAACAACATGGGATAAATATCCAACTTCATGGAAATATTTAATTATTTCCTTATTAAATTAACTCAAAGAAGCTATATGAACAAAAAAAATTGTTGTTGGGCATTGATATAAGCAATCCTAAGCCACTAGGAAATCTCTTCATCCTAATTATCACTACTCATTACTTAACTTCAATCCATACAATAATATATGCATATTGAAAGGAATAAAAGTGGACAATGAACACCATCTCAAATAAATGAAATCTAGTCTTGCTATATTTGGCAACCTAGGCTTGTTCAACCAATCTCAATATGACATGCCAAATAGATGGTATTGGAAGATGGGTCAAACTTTTGAATGATTATCTTGAATGCACTATGTAGCATCCAAGTGCAATTTATTTAAGAGTACGTAGTGACAAATATAATGTTTGGTTGAGCTTAAGAATTTTAATGGTTCACTAAACAAAATTATGGTTATCATTATGTTGATAGGTATTAAAGTTTTTCCATTACATATCGTCAAAAGGGAACCCCCATTGATATTACCCAATGAGGAATAGTTTCATTTATATATTGGGAATGGAGACCACATTATCACATCAATTTAACATGATTTCAATTATAAAATAAGATTTTTTATTTACATATCGAACCTACTAGAAGTTTTAATGATCCACTCAATCTATTAAATACACCACATTATGTTATTAAAAAGATTATTAGGAGATTTTTTTTAATAATTATATTAAGGAATTTAACCTTTGATTTGTAGAGTAGGTGTAGCTCGGGGGAGGAGTCTCTATTATCCTCCCCACCTAGGTTCCAATCCCACTGATATTGACATGCTTGCTTCTAGGGAGCCATTTCTACATGAAAGATAATCAACTCACCTAGACACAAGTGGATTTTTGGTTGATGTAGCTAACATCAATCTCTAGCAAAATGAACCCAAAAAAATAACATTTAATTTAATATCTGATTATATTTTTTTTCGTTAATTTTATTTGATTTCTCACAGAGTGTTTCCACACAAAGTGGAAATTCTATGCACATGATCATTAAGTAAATTAAAGACTTGTAAAAATGGTATGGGTGTTCTTTGCACATGTTCACTAAGTAAAATAAAGTTACAAAAAAAACTTATGAAAATGATATGAATGTTCGTTGCACATGAACATTGAATAAATTAAAGACTTATAAAAGTTATTTTGTAGACTACCACAAACACTAGTCCATAGGTTGTTGCAATGAACAAAAGGCACTTGAAATAGTGTAATGCTACTGAAGATGACACCTAAAATGGTGTGAACACTAAGGACGTAGTTCCTTTGAAGGGGAGGGGATTGTAACATCCCCAAAACTTGACCCTGTTGACAATGTAATTGTAATTAATTATGTTATTGATCTTTGTATGGGAATGTAAATATAAATGGCAAAAACACCCAAAATAATTGTAATTACAATTTAAATATCATCTAATGAAGAGGTGAATCTTTGATACGATATGAACCATGAGAAGTAATGAGGAGCGGTGGAGAAAACAAAGGGGAATAGGAGCAGTAATGTTTTCCAATGGATTATTGGTTGAGCTAAATGTACATAAGCATCAATATTTTCAACCTTTCCCTAAGAAAATATCTAATCTGAAGGTGCAACAATAACTACGAGTAGTTATGAGAGGAGTGGGTAGTAGTGCCAGGATTAATCAAGGGTATGGGAAGTTTACTACTAACCAACATCGGAAAACCAGATAGAAAACCATTCAAGGAAGAAACACAAAGAAACATACACATGAAGCTTGATAGAAAAACATTCAAGAAAGAAACACAAAGAAAAAAACCCATGAAAGGGAAATGAAAAACAAATAAGGGGGAAAAGAAAAATATACTCATGCATGAAGACAGAGGAGATCCATTTGTAGAGACTATGTGTGAACCTCAACCCACCACAAGCTATAGAGTGGTATCAACTTGTAAACCCATGAATGGTAATTCGAAATTTGGATATTGAATCGCAAGGGTTGTGGAAAAGGGACTTGGATAGAGGGAGACACAGGAATCCCTTGAGTCTTGGCAGGCCTTTGAGTGAGTCGAGGATTAAAATGTGTTAGCTATGGAAAATAGTGAGGTAGCCCTCAAACAGAGTTAGGTAGAGTAAGAGGATTATGCATGAGATACACTAAAGAGAAGGTGAATTGTTGAGGGACTATAAGACATGGTGAAGGGGTTCTCTCTTAACATATATAGGCCTTCAACAACCATATTTGGTTGTGTGATGAGCCCAACATCAGTGCTTGATAGGTATTACTCCTATTTCATGTACGTAATGAAGGAGAGTGGCCTTCATGCTTACACCACCAATAGTCTAAGATATGTTTCTCTTAGGGTTCTTAATGTGTAGAGTAGTTGAGAAACCACCCACAACAGTTCGGTAGGACCCTAGGCTTGGTGTGATAAAAAACAAACCAATGTCTTAATTTGATGAAGGAGGATGGCCTTCATGAATCCACCCCATATTTCTGAGTAGAACTTCCCTCATGGCTTCTTGGCCATTCTTAGGAGTGGGTAACTGCAAGAAATATTATAGTTTGGTTCAGCATGTGGTGGGATGGAACATGGCTCACCCTCATTAGCTATAGATAGTGTATGATCTTGATAAGATAGGTACCCTTGTGGACTTCATGTTTGTACGATAAAATATGCTAATGAGAAATAAATGATCATGATTGGAATGTATTGTGTTTAAATGTTTGTCTGCTTAATGCAAAATGTGGTCTATATAGTCCATATTTAAGATGTGAATTGAAGATCTAGATGAAATGGTCATATAATACTTATATGCCCCATATTAAATATTTAATATACTTACGTATCTTGTATTTCATGTTATGGACAAGATGTAACAGGCTCATTAAGCATGAATAATGTCCATGGTTTGTTCTTAGAGAGACTAGAGAAGCTCCAAGCCAATTGAGGTGATAAGAGGTTCTTGTGAATGATGTGAATGCCAAAGTAATGAAAAAAAATCGTTGATTTAAAAAATGGAAGACTTAAGGGAAGTATTCTTCTCAAAGCATATAATGAAACATGAAAGAGTTCAATAAAGAACTCTAGAGTTGTTGAATGCTAACTAAAGGTTTAATTTAGCCATAATGTACTCTAGTGTAAACCATTGACTAATGGGAAGGTTTTAATTGGAGGGAATGAGAGGCTTGGATATTTCAAATGAAGCAAACTAGGCACAGAGGTGTCTTTGACTTTTGGAAAGAAGACCTAGTAATTGGCAGTAAAATGGAGTAATTTTGTTGATGTTGTATCCCAATGGAGACCTTTGTGCCATCAAGGTTCTTCTTCTCAAATCAAGGCCCTATCGAGAATCTTTCCTCAACTTTCAGGAAAAGGTAAGGATTCTCTATGTGGTCAAGCAATTCTTAGGAGGGACTTTTGGGTTTTACCTATATTTTGGGTCAAAAGAAATTATGGGGATGGGGTCACTCAATGGCTTTCTATGAGAATTTATTGTTTTGATGCCTCAACCTTAGCCTTTGTCACACGGCTAACATAAGGGCTACAATCTATAGCTAGTCAAAAAGGCGATTACAGAAATACTAGAACCCTAGGAGAAATCAAAGGAAATTCCTTTCGGACACTTTGGTATGGTATGTTTTGGTCAACAAGGTCCACTTGATGACAAAATATGTACTTACATAGATGGAATTTAAGTATTAATTCATGAATACTTTTGAATAATGACGTCATGGTGACGTAAAAATTGTTGATTTCATAGTGTCAAGTGGAGGACACATGTCACCCATATTTCGTGTTTTTGGCTTGCTAACTAGGAAAATCAGTGACACGTAGAACAATTTCGTAGTGCCACATGGTATGGGACACATCAACATATGCCACATGTTGGATGATGATTGGGAATCAAAGATATGAGGTGGCATGCTGAGTTGGCAACCAATTTATCGGCCTATCTGGAATTTGTAAAGGTTTTCAGTTATAAGAAATACATCAATACCCTCGTATTTCATATCAGCGTATTGAAGGATATTGTCATATCAACATGGTAGCATATTGAAAGAATACAACCACATTAGCATATTGGCACCTAAAAGGGGTATAACATTAGATATCAACATATCGACACATTATTGCATCTATGTATCAACATATCACCATATTGACATTATGGGCCACCGGTATATTGGCATACTAGAGCACCAGAACTAGGGAAAATGCACTTGTTATGGAAATCTTGATATAGCAAGGCTCTGATAGGACATGAAAGCTGAGGATGTGAACCAGTGTGGGTGTGATGTATTGCCAAGGATCGCTATGTGTTAGCAACATGGATTGTATGGATGCTAATGTGTCCTTTAAGGGGGTAAATCTTCCAATGGGTGTAACTTGTTACTTGGAGCTCAAAATTAGATGAAAATTATATTGTTGAAAATATATCAACAAGAAGAAGATGGTGATGGTATCAAAATATTGGTTTGAGGTTATGAAAGAACAAGAAAACTTGAAAAACCCATATTCATAATAAACTTTGCAGTTTAGGTTTAATTATGCCCCACATCCCTGATGTAATATTAAGGAGTTGGCTTTGTTACACCATAACATACACACTCACATTTATCTTCATTTCCAAGGGCTATTGCAAGTTTAGTAATTCAAGAGCTAATGCTTGAATAATTTTCCTCTTTAACTCCTTAAAGGTCTTCTACTAACCCTTTCCTCATTAGAAACTCTTGCTACTCATTATTATGGCATGAAGTGATTTTATTGCTACGAAAAATGAGGTTATTCTCACCCATATATGAGTTTTTTTCCATTCGATTACTCAAATCTATAGCCATGAGATTTTTCTTCTTCAAATCCTTCTTCTTGTTCTTCAAATTGAGTTCTATATATAGTTTCCAGCATTCCTCTTTTGTATGACCATCAATTTTACAATGACAGTAGTGGTTTTTGGGATCTTTACACTTCTCTGTTGTGGCTATTGTCTTTTTATCATCCCACTCTTCCATTTCTTCACTTCTTTAGAAGCTTATAGGTGTTCCTCTTTCTTTGACCCACTTAATTTCACTTTCTTCTTACCTATGTTTTTCATTTATTTTTCCTATAAACAATCCTCATCGATCATTATGGGTTTGAGTAACATCACTTGCTTCCCCATATGGCTGTGTAGACCCCCAAATACTTAGGAGCTTGTATGGGGCCATGGGAAAGATACACATTATTATTACCATCTTCCTAAAGTCTTTGGTGTACTCTTGTACACTCTACGCATGTCTTTGGCTAAAGTGTTACCACTAGATCCATTGGTCCTCTACATACCCGATAGGGTAGAACTTGGAATTTACGAGAGTTTTGAAATCTTCCCAACTAGTCACTAGAGAATACCCCCCCAATGTCAAGGTTTTCATCTAGATTTCCCACTAATTGAAGGCATGGACCTCTAGTTTTAAACTAGTGAAAAGAAAAATTGTTGTTGGGCATTGATATAAGCAATCCTAAGCCATCCATTTTCATGATGAAAACCACTAGATTCCTCTTTTGTATGACCATCAAGTTTACAATGGCAGTAGTGGTTTTTGGCATCTTTGCACTTGTCTATTGTGGCTATTGTCTTTTTATCCCCCCCTCCCCTATTCCATTTATTCACTTCTTTAGAAGCTTACAGGAGTTCCTTTTTCTTTGACCCACTCAATTTCACTTTCTTCTTGCCTATGTTTTTCATGTATTCTTCCTATAAACAATCCTCATCCATCATTATGGGTTTGAGTAACATCACTTGCTTCCCGATATGGCTGTGTAGACCCCCAGATACTTAGGAGCTTGTATGGGGCCATGGGAAAGATACACATTATTATTACCATCTTCCTAAATCCTTTGGTGTACTCTTGTACACTCTACGCATGTCTTTGGCTAAAGTGCTACCACTAGATCCATTGGTCCTCTACATACCCGATAGGGTAGAACTTGAAATTTACGAGAGTTTTTAAATCCTCCCACTTAATCACTGGAGAACCCCCCCTCCAATGTCAGGGTTTTCATCTAGCTTTCCCACTAATTGAAGGCATGGACCTCTAGTTTTAAATGAGTGAAAAAAAATTGTATCTTCCTATATGTGATGAATGCTAAAATAAACCTCTAAGTACTGCAATGAATTATTTAGTTTCAAAGTGTTAATCTCACATTGATATGGCTTAATGTCGACCTTCGCCTCCATGTTAAACAAGGACTATGAATAGTTCACAACACTTGAATTGGGTTGTTCTCTTTTGATTTCTTTCCTAAAATCCTTCTCTGTTTCTTCATGATCCCCCAATTTTCCTTATGATCTAACCTTTGGGTTGTAACCTTTGTCTTCTCTAATTCCAATCTTGTTCACCAGAACCACCATAAGGAGGTTCATATTATGGCTTACTTCGACAACCTGCTTGTCTATGCTTAAGAATGTTTCCTCTGCTTGATCTCAAGGGTCATTAATGGATTGGTGGAACATGGCTAGGGTTTTATGACTTTCAGGTTAGCTAATATAGATCACCTACAACTCCCCATAATATACCCAAAGAAACTTACTCTTATACCAATATGATCCGTAATTGTTTTTGAATACTCCATTAGACAATTGATCACAACATATTTGATAATAATTTATCGAAATATGTAGTACAAGGGTTACTTGTTCCTTAGATTTTTGTATTTACAAAGTTATTATTTTCTACTTATGCATTCAAAATATATAAATGCAAAGAATAGAGAACATTTAAAATATATCACTCACAAAACCAAAATAACAACAACATATGATCTCGAAAATGTTTTTGTGGGAAAACCCTATAGGAAGGTGAGGCTCCTCAGCTCTCTCTTTCTTTGAATGGAAATGTTGCAAATACAAAATGTGAGAATTGTGGTATGTGGGTTGCTATAGAACACAAACCATCTCTATTGTTCCCTCTATCTATGAACTGTGAGCTACTCTACTCTACTATTGGACAAAATGCACTTGAATAGAATGGAACCCCTTTTTGTGCTAATGAGGTGGCTATAAGACAACCCAATAACATACTAAGTATTAAATTTGATCCACTCTCCCCTCAATATATAGCAGTGTCAAACTAAATTGTTGTTCGTATTTTTCTTTCAAAACTTCAGTAGATACTTTAAATATCTTTTCAAGTTGTGTGAACTATATTGTTGTTCGTATTTTCTTGGAAAGCTCTAGTAGATACTTTGGGTATCTTTTCAACTTTTTTATAAGACAAAGTTTCAGATTTAGTAAAAAAAATTAAGTAAGTAAGAGAAAACAATTATGTAATTTTAAATATTTAAATTTCATTTATAATTAAATGTGTGAGTTTCAAATATATTGATGGTTTTATTGTATCCATATTAAAAGAATGTTACAAATATTTTACCTAATTTTAAATATGATGAAAGGAAATTCCCTGCACCACCATTAATTAGTCTAGTTGTTCTGAATCAAATAATCCTTTTCTTCCTTCTGGGTTTCCTGCAAATTGAGGTTTAGTAAAAATTCTGTAAACCTAATATATAATAAATTAAATTGTTATTTTAAATTAAATTATTATTATTATTATTATTAATTATAAAAAAATAAATATTTTAATCTAAATATGTATACATTTAAAAAATTATATAAAAGAAAAATTTAATCATGGAAATTCCTAAGATGTAAATACACTTTGTTAGTTTATCGTAGTCTAATATCATGATTTATAAATAACACATGTTAAAAAAATCATAATTCATTCCATATAATGCTTATTCTTATTACATTTTTTAATTAATCAATTTAATTAAAATAATTATTTTTTTCAGATAAATGATTATGATTAAAAAATAATTAGTGAATTTAAATTTTTAACATTCATTAATAATTATTAATAATGAAATTAATTTTTTTAAATTTTATTTCAAATTAAATATACTTGGAATATTTTATCATTAGAATCAATCGTCCTTGCATTGCACTCTCTTTATTTAATCTGATATCACTCTCTTTATTTAATCTGATGAAGAAAAAGATAAACCACACTAAATAATTTGAAACCAAATATTATTGATATGATTTCTAGTAAAAATATTTCTCATTATTCAATAAAAACATCAATCAACATAATTATACCAAATTAGCTACTTGAAAATTTAAATTCCCAGTTACTTAGCCGGTTTCGGAAATAACCAACTAAAAACATCTGCCTCAAAAAGAATCTACCCGAAAATCGCCTCATTAAAATATGGTGTGAATTACCTGATGCTCTTTTTCGTGGAACGGAGAATTTTTTGCGGAGAATTATAGTTGAACGGAAAATTTTTAGCAAATAATTTTTTGATTGTGAATTATCTAAAAGTTAGATTTTTTATTTTTGTGATATATATTATAAATAAGAGAAACAATAATGTTTTTCAAATTATTATATCATTAAAATTTGATTGGCATTTTAAATTAACTAATATGATTTATATGATTTATGATTATCTAAAACTATGCTTTGTTAAGCGGAAATTTTTTTCGCAAAAACCTTTTACATTGATTCAGAGGTAAATGAGAATTTTGACGGAGAATTTTGGCGGTGTTTGTGAGGTAAATGAGAGGTAAATGAGATTAGATTGGATCCTTTGGCTTCAGGTTTTTGTATGTATACTGAACTTTATATTCTCTTAATATAAACTATGATGTTTTTTCTCTCTGAAAAAGAAGCTCTAAAATGGTGGAGACCTCACTTCACTTGACGTGGCTTCCTCTTGCATCTCTTATGGAAAATGAAAGTTGAATCAATATTATTTAAAATGACATTTTTATAATAGAATACCGTGAAAATGAAACGAAAAGTAAGGTATTGAATTATTATACTTTAGAAAACATTATATATTTATTTATTTTTAAATTTAAAGTTGGTTAAAAATAAAATGGGTATTTTTTTTTTTTCTACGTAAAGACTGAGCTAATATATTAAGAAAAGAAAATATTTACAGAGAGAGGAACAGGCCTCTGAGGATGAATAACTTCACCCTCCATCTGAAAAGCAGTACAGGTGCACAAGGCTACCTGATTTACAAAGATAGATGCAATAGAAATGAGCATGGACAAAACAGCAGCATTTAGTCCTCTGACTTACAAGAGAAATTCCTCCAAAAAGAACAACAGCAGCATAATCGTAGAACCAAAGAGCCTTTGCATGCCTCTCGCACCTTGCTGCTGAATTCATTGTGGCATTAGAGGGTAGGATGACAGGGGATTCCAGAGATCTGGAATCACTGCGAAATCTGGGCATACCGCTACCCTTAAAGCAAAAACTGGGCATCTCGGAAAGAAAGAGACCCCTCCAAAACTCCAAAACCAAATCACTGTGCAGCAACAAAAACAGCAAATTTAGCCTTCGAAGGCTCACCTTATGCTTTGTTGTCAAATTCTGGTGTATTTTCATCTTCGTTCACTGGCTGACGGGAACCCGGCGGGAATGCTGGCGGTTGAAGCGGCCCCAGAACACGAGCATGCTCCTCAGGGTTGACTACGCCTGGAGGAGGATTATCATTACCAATTTCCGCCCTCTCTTGAGTAATGCCAGCCTGAGCCAGCTCCCCAGCATCTTCCTCCTGGCTATCTGAATCTTCATCATCTTCCTCAGTCGCAATAACAGTGATTAGCAAAGACACCTTCGATCTCTTTTTCCGGCATCTGAAAGTGAAACTAGAGGTATGCATTTGACTATCTTGCTCGTCCGATTCCTCTGACGGAGAAGACGGAGGCGCAGCCATAGCCAATGGTGGAATTTCCCTTGCCTGGACCTCCTCCCTTCTGCTAATACCCCAGACACCGCCTCTGTGCGGGACTCCACGCTGTCTCGGCGCCATGAACCTTGAAACGTGAGGGCGATTGACGATGTGAAACCGAATTTCCCCACACAGAACTTGAGCTCCCCGAACCACACTATTTGAAAGCTGAACCCGGTTATGAGTTCTTGGCTTAGAGCGATAGAGCACCCCCTGAGCAGAGGTGTGGCCTCTGCCTCCGCTCACAACTCCAGAAATCGAACCCTCTCCTCTTTGCTCAGAGCAAAGCATGAAAATACCACAGACATTCTCATTTTGGCACAGATGCGCATTTATGTAGTTCCCTATGCTGAATTCTCTGGAGGCCTCCATTACGAAACCCAACAACCTTGCGTACAGAACCGTTAAGTTCACTCGCTCGAAGCCATCTCCTCTCTGCATAATCTTCATCTCGGCCTTTAATGGCATTAAAGTATGGCAGAGCCACCTGGTGTGGCCGTCCTGCCAGGTTTCAAAGTCATGCCAGCTGCCCATTGCTGGTAAACATATTGCCACCCGCATCCGGGTGAGAATCATCTTGCAGTTGCAAATCTCTGTCTAACAGTGCTTGGAAGGTGGATAGCTGATCTGTCGACAGTATATCATATAGAGGGCCAACTGAAAGGTCATTTTCGCTTTCCACTCCCAGATTAGCAAGGAAATCAGCTGGCTTATTCCCATCCCTCTTTATGTGTTGGAATGAGACTGCTTTGTTCTCTTGCAACCAATGTTGAATTTGTTCCAGTCTAGATGCCAAACGCCATCTACTGCTGATTTTATGAACTTGGGAGCCCTGTTGGACTTTTAAGGCCATGTTTATTAGGAGTTGGGAGTCCCCTTCCACTATCAGTGGGAGATAATTACCCTGCTGCGCCAGAGTAAGACCTTTCCATAAAGCCTCCAGTTCCGCCGCATTGTTAGTATTCCACCCAATAGTACCATGATAGATGAGAAGGGATTTACCCTTATGGTCTCTGATAATGCCACCGTAACCTGTCTGACCCGGATTACCTTTCGATGCGCCATCGAAGTTCAGATGGAACACATTGATGGGAGGTGGCTTCCACTTTACTGAATCAGTTTGGTGCTTTGCTGGGCTATCCTTGACAGGAATCTGATCTTGTATCGTTATCTGCCAGTTGTTCCAGATAGCCAGTTCCTGAGATTGCTTTGGGTAGTCATCTTGGGACCATTTCTTTGTGGTGAGAGTTTCTCTGATATTGTTATGAATTCCTTTCCATACCTGCTCCAGTGTCATTGTTTGACCTTTGAAGATCCTCCTGTTCCTTTCCTTCCAGATATTCCACATCACGAAACCCGGTATAGTTTGCCAAAGGATGTTTAGAATTTTGCACTCGTATGGTGATTGAGGCCATTGACTTATTGTATTTTTGATATCCCCCAGAACTCTACCTTCCTTTTGACATCGAAATGCCACCTTTTCCCAGATCTTTCTGCTCATCTGGCACGTCTGCATTAGGTGTAAGGCGGTTTCTTCTTCCTGATTACATATAAGGCATATGGAAGGACCGAAGAATCCCCTTCTTCTGAGATTATCCCAGGTTAGTATTCTATTATATGAAAGGAGCCAGAGAAAGGTGGATACCTTCGGCCATATTAGGGGTTTCCATATTTTGCTCCATATATGATCTTTGACCATTCTGTCTTTTATGATGATTCTGTAGGCCTCCTTTGTGCTGAATGTACCCTTCTCTTCATAACCCCATCTCAATGTGTCCATGCCTTCTTGCTTTAATATCCTGTGTTTATTTAACTTGGTATTGAGAGTGAGTTGGTTGTGATTTGAGCTACGTGGAAGAATAAGGCTGGTTTCTTTCCACTCTCTCTGCTCTTGATTACTTTGTTCTTTCCAGCGATTGCTTATTTTCTCCTGCGGGGTGATCTCCCAATCCTGAATTGCATGCATACACTCCTTAAGATTTGGTAGCTGCTACCAGGAGTCTTCCCAGAACCTGGCAGTTTGACCATCCTTCACCTCCCAAAAGCTATGTTTTTGGATAAGGTCTCTATGCTGAATAGCCGAGTTCCATATTAACGATCCTTTACTTGTTTCTGACATTCTTATCCTTTCTTCTAAGGGTAAGTTCCTTGTGTATTTTGTTGTCCAGAGACACGCCCAGGGGGTATTGCAGTTTGAAAGCCACCGCCACCATATTTTCGCCCCCATGGTCATATTGCTTAGTTCTGGATCTCTGAGTCCTAATCCTCCTGCCAGCCTCGGAAGACAAACCTTTTCCCAACGAAGGAGAGCCCGTTTTCTGTTTGGGCCAGAGCTGCCCCATAGGAAATTCCTCTATAATTTTTTAATTGCCTTAAGAACCCATTTTGGCGCTGCTAAAATGGAAAATAAATACAACGGCATAGATTGCAGAACTGACTTGATAAGTACAATCCTACTGGCCATATTGAGCGATCTGTAGGTCCAAAGGAGTAATTTGGCTTCAAGTTTTTCAAGCAGGATTGTCCACGATGAATGCTTGAGGGCTGATGCGATAAGAGGAGCGCCTAGATAGGAGGAGGGCAGAGAAGCCTTGGAAAAGCCAAGAATACGCACTATGGCTCTTTGGGTATAGGGAGGGGTATTAAAGAAGAATACAAATGGGTATTTAATTAAAATGGTAAATAATTATATATTTTTTTTTATATATATTATTTGTTATATATTTATTTTAAGTATGGATTTAATATGAATTGAGAGGGATTAAATTTTTTTATATATAAATTTTAAGAGTATAAAAGATAATGTGTTAATTTTCATTGTTTAAATTGTATTTTTGAATACTATATAGAGTCTACATAAGACTAAATATACATTTTAACCATAAAAGCTTAATTTTTTCATGGTATATACATGATTTTGAAATATTTTTGAAAAGTATAATATTTAAACATTTTACTCACACGTTTTTTTTACTTCTAATTACTTTATAGCGTATTCAAATGACCATGAGTCGGACTCTAATCACGAACCTTTATCACTAAATCTAAACTTTGACATGCACACTAACCACATGCAAGAGAGTTATGATAGCCAAAGACACTTACTCTTTTACAAAAGTAAAATGAGACTCTTCTAACATTGAGCCTCTCTATCATAATTTTACTACAACCTTCTCCACTACTATCGGGAAGTTCTCTACAGGGGTGACATATAAAAAGAATAATAGAACTACCAACCATTGGTATGATAATGATTGTAAAATTGCTAGATGCTCATAGTGAAACCTTAAAAATTGATAAGATAAATTTGTACAAAGTTATTATTAAAAGAAATAAAAGATGTTATATAAATAGGAAGCAAGAACAACTACTTCCCCTTTCTAAAGTTGATTACAAAAAGTTTTGGAGAAAATTTCTAATTTGTAAAAATAAACAAAATAATGTGTGATTCCCTTAAATAATTGGAATATCTACCCTAAAAACCTTTATAAGATCCCTAATTCCAAGGGCATCATTTTGATTTCTCCTATAGATGGTGATATATTTTCTTTAAAATACATTGAATTTGGGATTAAGCACCTCACTAATGGGAAGGATAAGGGTATTGAAGGCTATAAAATTACAATCTTTAAAATGATAGGGCTTGTCCTCATCCCTCACCTAGACAAGCTCTTCAATTTGGTGGTGAAGCAAGGATTTCATAACCCTTGGACGCAAAGCCTTATTGTGCCTATCTTTAAAACTGGGATACAAGTATTCCTTCTAATTACAAAACTATTGTGATAAGCTACATTTTAGCCAAGTTGTACAAGCTTATTTTGGAAAACAAGATTAGCATATGGCTTAAAAGCCATGGTAAAATAGTTAAAGGCCAAGCTAGGTTTAGGAGACATCATTCAATTGTGACCATCTTGTTACTCTCAAGATCATTGCAAAGGAATGTCACAATAACAAGATTGGCCTCTTTTGTTGTTTTGTGGACTTTAGAAAAGTTTTTGACATTATTTCTAAGATAAAGCTATGGAAGAGGTTGGGGGAGATAATGGTTCCAACCAAGCCTGAGGGTTTTTATGACGAAGCTATATGAGAATGTTATTTCCAAGATTAAGACCACTAAGGGTTGGTGAGAAGAAAATAATTGCAATATCGGAGTCAAGCAAGGGTGTCCCTTATCCTCTACCCTTTTTGGCATTTATATTGATAAGCTTGAAGAGTGTTTATAAAATGCAAGATGTGTTGGCCCCACGTTCACTAGTATCATCATAAATCTTCTCCTTTATGATGTCAATATTGTTCTTTTGGCAAAGAGTTGTGACAATCTCAGCAAATAATTAGGAATCCTCCAAGATTTTTTCTCCAAGATGGGTATGACGATTAACACTTACAAGACTAAAGTCATGATAATTAAATCCAAAAATATTACCTATGATAGTTTCATTTACAATAATAGCTACTAAGGGGAAGTTCCTTCATATCTAGGAATCAACATTGATCATCAACTCAATTGGAGTTATAGCAATGAGAAAAGGATAAGTGGAGGGTGGAAAGCTTACTAGAGGCCTAAAAACAATTGTAAGTCAACATATCTTTGCATTTGCGATTAAAAGAAGTTCCTCTTCGAGACTCTTGGCACCCCTATTATTTTATATGGATGTGGGGTTTGGAGTTGCCAGGGAATCATGGAAGAAGATTGAGCATATGCAAAAGATTTTTATATCCTACAACCTTAATATTAAATGATGTACTCCCTATCCTATCCTCCCCATTGAATATAACCTTTCCCCTATTGAAAGCATGGTTATGATTAGGTATATCATGCATAAGAAGAAGTATTAATGATGAACCATATTAGATGGTTTGAAACACATCAGCAATCAACTTGTTTATGTGATGGATTTGGAAGACAATTGTGTAAAAAAAAATGTATAATTAATAAAATAATAATAACAATTTAGAATAAAGTTATAACTTAGTTAATTTTTATGATTTTTTTTAAATTTAGGAAATGTGAAATGTATAATGGGGTAAGTGTTTTGATGATTATCATGGATTGAAACTTTATATAAAGAGAAAAAGTAATTGAAAGTACCGAAAAAATAAATACTTTTTAGTATGAGGGAGATATCTAATTTTGTTAGTACTTAATGTGATATTGGCAAATGCCATGTAAAAATAATAGTATTGATGCTACATCATGTGTAATTAATTCTATGTTCAATAATGTAACATCCACTACATAGATTGTTATGCTTATAAACATGTTATGTAAATGTGCAATATAGTGTTCAATTATGTCATTGTAGTATTGGTGTATGAATATTGTGCTCAATACTTTTTTTTTTGATATCTAGCAGAATCAGCAACAACGGTGGTATCGTATTCGTGTTACACGGGGTTGAATCCCACCAGCTGCCATTATAACCGCTAGGAGGAACCGCCCATCCCGCAAGAACGACCCTCAGGTTAAGACAATACTTGAACCTATGACCTGCACAACGACATGAATGACTTAGCAAACCGTCCGCTGGCCATGAGACCAAACCCTTGCGGGCTATATTGTGCTCAATACTTAAAGTCTGCTCAATATTTAAATTTATTAATCATGTAATTGATGCTTTAATTAATATTAAAATGGGTGATCATGCATTATGCTTGATTATGTGTGTGTGTGTGTATTTTATTTAATGACAAAAGTTGTAATTTTTACTTAATTTATTTTTCAAATTTAAATCTGTTAGGGAAAGATGATGGTCCAGAGTCTTGGGAGATGGGGCCTTTAGTTTCACTCACTTGACATGAACCGTCATACCCATATACCACTAAATTTAATGTCAAACCCTTATGGTTGGCAAAAGCCTCCTTGCTTTGATTTGGTCATTAATGCAAGGGAGGTGTCGTCACAACCTTCCTTTCTCGTGAGTTGAAAGGGTAATGTGTTAAGGAAGGAAGCATGGGGGTAGGGCGGGGGGGGGTTGGAAGGGGTGCACTCTCAGCCATACCCAAGACGCAACATGTTAACCATAAATATGTTGGCCAATTCAGACAAGGGGTTTGACTGAATTCTAGAGGATTTTCATGGAGAGCCAACGTGAGTGTGAAACTCATAGAGAGCATTCAACCTATGCTAGACCGCTACTCTCTCTTTGTTTTTGATCTTGGATTACTGGTTTGGACATAGAGAGATTAAATTGGAAACTTTTGGTTCTTGTTGAGACTGTGAAACCATTGGTGCTTGTTGTAGCTGTGAAACCACTAGTGCTTGTCTCCTACCATGAATCCACACATACAACAAATCACTGGTGCTTGCGGTTGGTTGTGAAATAACTAATGCTTGTTGTGGTTGTGAAACCACCAGTGCTTGGTAGACCACTATTAAACCACGTGCAAATGGTATCCATCTCTTAGTCCAAGTGGTGTTGCCCTTGCGAAATTAATTCATCGGACTTTGGACCTAACACGAGGGTGGTGAGTTACAAGAAAGAACAATGTAACTGGCCTATGGTTGGGAGGATAGCGTGCAACCCTTCTCCAATTGCTTGTGGTATTTGACTTAATTAAGAAAGTATAATGGTATATGCCTTCATTTTATGAACTTTGCATGATGTTTATTGATAATTACGAGTTAATATTTATGTTTTGCATGTGCTACAAGTGATTGCTTTTTTACTACAAAATCATGATTATTATAACATCTTTTGGTAAAAATCACATAGCAGATAATCTCGTTGACGCGTTTCAAACTAGCGAGTGTGGTTCATCTTTAGGACAAGATGAGGAACTAGATCTAGGCAATGAAATAAATAGATGAAGAGAGCAACTAATTAGCCATTATAAAATAACAGCTAGTTTGACTAAATAGTTGATATTAAGATTTGACCAAGAAAGGGAAAGGGAAACAAACTAAATGAATCTTAATTATTAATTAATATTATTAAATTAAATTCTATTAATATAACAATTAAAATCAATTTTATAATAGAATTTATTAAACTAAAAATATACTATTATATGTAATACTATTAATAAGAATCAGTATTCTAATAAATAATAATATTGTAAACAATATTGCTAAGATGGTATTAACAAATTTTATTCTTCCAGATAATTAGTAATAATATTACTAAGAAATAGTAATAAAAATAATAATAATATTATAAATATTATTGTAAAAAAAAAAAACTTTGGGAAAATAGGGAGGGATCCAAACAAAATGAATTATTAATTATTAATTAATATTATTAAATTAAATTCTATTAATATTACAATTAAAATCAATTTTATAATAATGTTTATTAAACTAAAAATATACTATTATATGTAGTACTAGTAATAAGAATTAATATTCTAATAAATGATAATATTATAAACAAAATTGTTAAGATGGTTTTAACAAATTTTATTCTTCCAAATAATTAGTAATACTGTTACTAAGAAATAGTAATAATAATAATAATAATATTATTATTATTATAAATATTATTGTTAAATTAGAATTAATAAATTTTATTTAAAAAAAGAAGAAGATAAGTATATATACAAATAAAAATAATAATAAAGAAAATAAATAAGAAGATAAAAAGAAAAAACTTTAGGTAGAAAGAGCAGGGATCCAACACCTTCTGATACTCCAACCATCATCTCTCTTCAGATTAACATGCCTTTTTTCAATTTCGAAGGCCTCTCTAAATTTACGAAGATGAAAATGGTCAATTCTAGTGATGACCCTAACCTCTTCTATGCAGATGTGATGATTGGTCTTTTTTGCATGTTCTGCCAAAGCGGAGGAGTGAGACCTTCCATGTTTGATGTCCACAGCATGCTCACAAATCCTTTGATTTATTGATCAACTAGTCTCACCAATATAAGGAGCCTCACAGAAACAAGGAATGATGTAAACACCCTTCCCATCCTTGGGGTTAACCAGGTCCTTAATCGAATGAATAGAACTCTGAATAGTGCTAAGGGGCCTAAAAGTAGAAGGAATCTTTTTTTTTTCAAGATCCTTGTGATTTTATCCTTAGTCCCCTCAATAAAAGGAAGATGAATTCCAGAAAACCGATCCTTGGGATCAATCCTATTCTTAGGACCTTTTTTAGCATTATTGAAAGCTTTAAGACTTTGGGACCTGCTATAACCATTTTTATTAAAAACCTTAAGGAGGTGGGTTTTTTCATCTTCCAGGTGATTTTCTTCAAAAACTCACAATGCCCGAGTGGCTAAGGTGTTGAGAACACCTATTTTTTGAGCAAGGAAATGATGGGAATCATGATTATTATTGACCTTTGATATTTATGGTCATTTAAAGTTGTTTAGTCATGTAATTCCAACTAATGATTTATAATTTACAACCTATATCATATTCTAGACAATACTAAAATCATTTCATGGATTGATGTGCTTGAGATATTGATTTGGTACTATGATTGTGAAAGACACGATGTCTTAGATCTTACAATTATTATTTGAAAGTACTATGGTTTCTAAAAATGATATGAATTATAAATTGTGGCCGCATGTTCCAGATTTAATTAACAGATGATGTATATTTCATTTGTTGTTTAAATTTCAAAGTGGTCTATGTAAATAACCACTAAATCAATGTCCATAAACAACTAACATATATGCATCCTGGAAAATTAATTAGATCACGCTCTCCTTTCTAGCCTTCACACTACCATTTGAGTGGATGCGTTCACCCCAAAATAAAATCATGCAATACCAATTTTCACATTCACAACCATCGTTAAAACTATATATATTTTGAAGAATTGTTAGAACCATGTCACATCATCTAGCCTCACCATAATAGGTTAAGCGACAACTATCACCATATACTCCCACTACTATATTATCAAAATTGGTGAACATCAAAATTCAACATCATTATTCCTCATGTGTACAATTTATTTAATGGCTTCAAATTTTGGTTTGATCCCTAGTTGGGCATTGAAGCCTTCAAATACCCTTGGCCACAAATAAGATATTATACATATATGTTGTTGTGTTTCTTTGTGATAATAGTTCATTTTTCAATTCCTAGCTAAATATAAAACATACATTGAATATTATAATTAGAGCTTACCAAATCATTATGTCAAGATGGGATATATATATATATATATATGTGTGTGTGTGTGTGTGTGTGCACTAAGGGGAAATACACATGATGGGGACATTATTAAACTTATCACTAAATAACTCTTGCTCTAATGACTTATAAAACATACATATGCATATTATTTTATTTTAGAATCCACAGAAAGATTGTGAAATCTACCTTAAGGCTTTTAACAACATAAATATCAACCTCAAACATAGGGCAATTAACCTTTTCTCTAATTATAAAGGCGTTGTTCCCTTGGAATATTTAAAAAATTTCATAACACTGACTTTGTCGCCCTCAACATACACAATTGAAGCCTAGTAGGTCTTTCCAGTTATCGAGCATTGAGTGAGGGAAACATAAGTAATTAATGGATCATCACTCCAGATACCCTCGACACAATATGTTGTGGTTTTTTACGGAGATATTCTATATCAATAGCATCGGCCCTTCACGCCTTAGGGCTTAAGCCCCTCCACATATCAAGTTTCATGTTACCATTCTAGATTGACCAATGGGGAGAAATCCATGGGTATGACCTACCTTGTTTTCAAGCTTTTGGGCCTTGGGGGCTTAACCCCACATGTGAAACAACAACACTACTAACAGACCCAATGATGTGGTTAGGTGTAGTGAGGGCCCACCAAAATCTCTACTTGTGGGTTTCATGGGATTTTAGTGAGGTGAGAGTCATATGAGCCATTAACTTATGCAAATGCACAAATAATGTATATTTTTATATTGTGTCAAACTCTGAGTGATGTGAGCTATTAAGTCAGGCAATGCCTAAATTATATATATATATATATATATATATATATATATATCAGTGTGTATCAAGCTAGTGGTGGACCCACTGGTTCTCCTGACATCACCATGTGGACCAATTCCAAAAACAAAATAGGTGTCGTGTGGCATGTTAATGTTGATGTGGCCAACATTAATAGGAAAATGTTTCTTTTGAATGCAACTTGTTATTCGAGACTCGAATTGATGAAAATTTTATATCTTTGAAAAGATCTCACTGAGTTGGATGTGATGTTGATCTCATTTTGTAACTCCATAAACATTTTAGAGAGTGAAAAATATTTATGACCTCATTGTTACAACAGACCTGGAAATCGGATTTAAGGCATCAGTAATTCACCTTCCATTGCGCACATTAGTATAAGGGGTTAGTAGGGAGTGTTACAAAGTGTTATCAGAACCCAAGTTCAACACTTGGATTAAATGAGCCTTGAAAATAAAATTTAGAGACCTAGGCACATTTACGGATAGAATTTAAATAATATATTAGCAATTGCATTTATATAATTAATATGAATGACTACTCTTGCTAACATGTTGACATGTTTTGTAAAATTCTGATTAACATGAAATCTAAATAAGCTTCAATATTAAGTTGATGAATTGACATATTTATGTTAGATTTAACTAACGATTATATGTGTGTAAAAACACATAAGGCAACATACGTCCCAGCCAGAAAATAAAGGATGAGTGGCAAGATGGTGTAATACAACACAAACAGATACGAATATGATAAGGAGGAAGAATCTGTTGGGAAGAGGGTGGAGGAGAATTCCCCTGACTGTATGGACACTCTCAAAAGTCTGAAGGGTGAGTTAAGAAGTTGCAAAGAAAACAATGAAATAATTTCAGAGCATAGTAGAAACAAGAAAAAGTGAATGCGATAATCTTGTACAGTCTATCTGACTTACAAGGGAAGAAACAATATGAGTTTGGTGCCAACTTTTTAAACAAACACAAATCTAGAAAAAACCCAAATGAGATAGACAGGCACGGATTTGAAGCTAATATAGCATAAGGTATTAAATAAATAAAAAGGCACAAGCAAGCTAGTGAAGATAATGTAAGAAGAGAGACTCTAGTAAGCACTCCAAAGAGAACGACATACAACCCTCACTAATCATCAAGGACTTCAACTAAAGACAATATCAACAAGGAAGGAGCAAAAAAAACCACATATTGGAGGAATTTAAGAAAGCAAGACACCCCACCTTTTACAGAGAGGATAATAAAGTTGAAGAGGTGGAGGGTTGGTTGTTGGGGATGAAGAAATACTTCAGAGTACATGACTACTCTGAAACATGAAAGTCAAGGTAGAAATTTTCAAATTAAAGGTAAGACTAATATATGGTGGGAGGATTTAAGTAATGTTAAATACATTAGAGAAAACGCGATGTCGTGGAATGGGTTTGAAAAGTATTTACATGAGAAGTACATGTCAGAAATTTATTTTGATGGAAAGATCAAGGAATTTAATGAGCTCAAGTTAGGAAACTTACTGTTGATGAGTACAAAAATAAATAAGTTTAGAAATACTAAGGTATGTACCTTACATCAAGGACAAAAAATCAAGATTAAAAGGTACCTCAGTGGGTTACCTCAAGCATTTAGAGACAGGATCGAGTTCGATGAACTCAAAAAATTAGAGGATGTTGTCCAGAAAACCATTTATTCTTATGAGAAATCCAAGCATAAGACTAAGAACTAGATTGATTGGAAGATGAAGGATTAAAAAAAATCAAATGGAAAGGACCAAAACCTATGCGCATAAATAGATGAGGAAAGGTGGCAAATTCACCACTACTAGAAAAGGTGAATTCTAATGGACATATCCTACTAAAAGAGGTCAATCCTCTAAACCAATAAGAGAATAAGTTGAGGGGTATAGAAAAGCACCAATTTAGTGTTGGGTACGTGGAAGAAACCACATGAAAAGGTATTATACTTAACCACAGAAGAAGAATTATAAAGGGTTATATAATGTAGAAGAGGTAAGGACAGTGAATAATGTGGCTTAGAGTATGCCTAAAATTTATGCAGTGTTGGATAACCGATAATTGGATCATCATGCTTTAGTCATCGAGATGGAAGGCAAGATCATTAACCAATTAGTTTCAATTTTAATTGATCCAAGATATATCCTTAGTTATATTAGCCCTAAAGTTGTAAAAGATTGTATAATGCAAAAGAAAGAGCATACCAAGTTGTGGTTGGTCCAATTGACCATAGGATCTAAGAAGAAAGTAACAAATTTGGTAGAATCATGCCACCTAGAACTAGATGGCATGCCTACAATAGTAAAGCTCAACATCCTTCCGTTGGGTTCATATGATGTATTAATTGGAATGGATTGGTTGGAAACCCACAGGACCAAAGTGGATTGTTACAATAAATCATTAGAGTGACTTGCTAATGAAGTATAAGGGAATACACTACAATGGAAGAAAAATCATATTTACAACAAACAGATTTTTGTATTGCAGACAAAGAAATTTAGTTGGAAAGGGTGTACTTTATTCATGATCTAGGTAAACAATGTAATAGAGGGTAGTAAAATTAGACTAGAGGTGATCCGAGTTGACTCAACTCTCTGATTTAACAAAGATATTTTACTCTCGTGATGTGGTTATAATTCCATTTTAACAGAGCATAAATGAACATATATGCATTCCTAAGCAAATGGAAACATAATGACAATCAGCAAATCATAGACATGAGATGTCGATAATGAAGTTCGTCCAGTGTGGACTACGCCTCTGAGCCCTGTGTCAAGTTGGTGTTGGCCGCTTCAGTCAGTGCTGGAAATGGTGAAGATGTACATGGACTATGTTTTCTGTCATACAAGGATATGTTCCCTCTACATGAGTAGCAAAATCTCTCCACAAGATGTTTCGCTACAGGAACTATCACTCACAACAAACCTCCTATCATCATGACATAATTTCACACATGGTGACAATGAGTATCTCGCCATCATGGAAAAAAAGGGAGCTCAAAACATACATGACAATCCATGATGAATACATACATATTACATGATGTAGACACAATATTCTACATCATACATCAAGGAAGAATTGAAACAACATAATACATCTCACTACAAATGATCAAAGAAGGGCATGACAACAACACTTCATATACCTCAACTCTGACGTTGACTGAAGAATGGAATACTCAGCTGCTGGATCTAAATGCAACATTGAAATCATGGTGTTGCATGGCATAAGATCGATTGTCCGCACTCTGAAATCTGACACTATCACTCCAATATGGAAAATGGTCGAAAAATAGCAAGCTCAGCTGAAAAATATGGCTGCACCATTGAATTTGTGTCATCGAGAGGTGTAAAATCAACTATCCATTTGTCGAATTTTGACATCGACAAAATCTGGGCCTGTAGGAATCTTTTAGATCCTTCCCATGATTCTCCAAAGATTCCCTCCTCTGGGTTGACTGGAGATCTGCAACTCAAATCATAGAACTGATCTCACCATTGAGATCCTTGTGAAATTCTGAGAAGAATGAGTATAAAGTTGGTTGCATTCTAGATCTAGGAAATTTCAACCTCCAAGGAATCTGGAAGATTCCCTCAAGATTCTTGAAGATTCTCCTATGTTGGGAATCTGCAAATCCGCTGCTCAAAAAGAGAATCTGACCTCGCCATTGCATTCCCTACAAAAATCTGAGAAAAATGACTGTAAACTTGATTACATTGTGATCAAATGAAATTTTAGCTCCCAAGGAATCTTTGGCATCAAAAGAATATTCCCCATCTTGAAAAGTGTGTCAAGGTTCCACCTCCTGGAACTGCGTCATGGTTCCACTAGGGCGTTGTTTCGTTGCACAAACCTTCGTTCTTGGGCACCTCCATTCTGTTTTGTTCACGACCTCCCATTTTGTCCCCTGTTCTCCTCGTGTAAATGAATTAAAGGTTTATTTATGTGTTTTCTGGCAGAGATAACAAGAAAGGCCATTTGGCCAGTTGGTTCGGTCGTTTGGTTCAAGGTAGGGAGGTCGGGGGATCAAATCCCATCCCTGCCAAAAATACACGTGGTTATTAATTTTTGGCACATTTTTGTTGTGTGGTCCATTGTGGAGGTTGTTGTTTTGGGTTGGCTGCATATCGGTGTGTTATATTATGTGTTGACTGTTTGTGGTGTTATGGAACAAGCTGAGAGGCGGGTCGGCCCCACCGGGCCTGGTAGGTTCAAACCCCGTTAGTTCTAGCTTGTCGTGTAGTTGGTAAGGGGAGGGGTCAGGTCCGCCAGTGGCAGCCTGCCCCGTTACAAAGTTTATATATATACCTAATGGGGGGCGGGGGGTGGCGATGGTCATGGCTCGCCACCTCATTATATATTTTTTTAATTTTTTGTTTTATTAAAAAATATTTATTATTTTTAATTTTAACAGAAATAAGTGTCATTGGGGAAATTAACCATCCAAAAAATTCACCCGCTTTCGGGAGCTAGGTTTCATGCCCCGATGTCGGTCAAATTGTAGGACACTTAACCTTGGCCCACCACCCAACTTTAACTGGCTCTATCTCCTCCATATGAGCTTGGATTTGAGTTTTGTTCACACCGTTGGAATCAAGGTGGCGAGCACTACATTCTTGTCCTGGTTCAAGATCGTTCTGACCACTTTGAATTTTGACCCTTTCTGAGTCCTCTTGGACATCTGCATGTGTCTAGAGCCACCTGGATCAATCCTCCCCACTGAGGAGCTTTTGGTCCTCCAAAAGCATGGAAAAAATAATCTGCAACTTCTTTGTACATTGTCTTCACCACAAGTGTCTGATAAGTCACCCTTCCTTCTCCTTCACCTTTGTCCTGCGAAGCCATAAGTGGTGAGTCGGCACCTGCAACCTCTGCAAACTAATGAGCCAAGCATTGCGTACTTGACATGAGTTTATAACACATACTCAGTAGTCAAGTTTACATCATAATGGAAACAATACCCCATCTACAAGGCCAAAACATCATTGTTGCTAAACAAGTGATGGAAAACATATCATCACTTTTACATTTTAAAAATGAAACACATGATTTACAAAGAAAAGGCCATGACACACTACCACACCTAGGAAAACCATCTTCTTCCTAATAAAGTGGACCACCATGAAGGTGGTGGATTCATTTGTCGATCAACTTTCTCAACTGGTTCCTACACCAACGCTTTGTCTTTCAGGTGTTGCTCTGGATAGAGCCTCCAACACGTGGCTCTTTGATGGCCACCTCTGTTGCAATGACTGCAATAGATCTTCTTCCTCCAGGTCTGCATAACCTGCTTCTTTCTCTGTTGTGGAGAAGGCCTTTCATGCCTCATCCTCTTTCGTGCTATCATTCTCTTCCAGTAGTTAGCAAACACATGGTTATGTAAACCACAAAAATGACATGTTTTTCAATGCCATGTTTTACGTTAATCATTAACATCATGATTGTAATCGTAATGAACTCTAGAATACTGAGACTTGTTATACCTTTCTTGGTTGTCTCTAGCGCAATTATGGTGATGAGAGCTTGCCTTACCTCTTTCTTTACACTGTGCACTGACATGGGATGATGGTGATGAGTTCCCATCATTCTCCTTCCTTGGTGCTTTCAACAATATCATGGAAGCATCTGACACCTTTGAGCTCTCTCCTTAGGTGTATCCTAGTCCTGCGAATCGAGGTCTCTGCACAACCTCCAATGGCTAAGTAATGCCTTGGCCATTAACGCCAAGTCCTCCTCCTTTGTACCCCATCTTGGTAAGGAGCCTCATTCCAGTTCCTGTAATCAACACCTCTACATTTCCAACAAAAATAGTGTCATGTGAAGATGTAACTGAAGAAAAATCACAACTGTTTACCTCAAGTGTTGGTTTAGAAACAAGTGATGAGGGATTCTCTAAGCCTTCGTTTCACTTCAACTCCTCCAAGGTCTCTATCATGGCTTGTAGTTGAAGCTACAACTGCTTATTTTCCTCTTTCTCTTCTCATAGAAGCATCTTCAATTCAACATTTTCTGCTTGAAGACTCTCATTATTGTGCTTCAGTTCTTTTAGGGCCTCTTTCGTGGCTCGCAACTGAAGTTGCAATCACTGCTTTTCCTCTGTCTCTTCTTGTAGAGCTTCATACATTATGTCCATATTTTCAGACATTTTGAGCATGGTCTCATACATCTCTTTGTCATCCTTCATCACTGCACATTCAATTGTTCACACTCGCAATTTACATCAACAAAAATACCACTCCAATACCAAACTTGATCCAAGTTGACTCAACTCCCAGATTTAACCAAGATATTTTACTCCCGTGATGTGGTTAGGATTCCATTTTAACAGAGCATAAATGAACAGATATGCATGCTTGAGAAAATGGAAACATAATGACAATCAACAAATCATAGACATGGGACATTGATAATAGATTCCGTCCAGTGTGGACTACGTCTCCAGGCCAAATGTCAAGATGGTGTTGGATGCTTCATTCAGTGTTGGAAATGGTGAAGATGTACATGGACTATGTTTTCTGTCATACAAGGATATGTGCCCTCTACATGAGTGGAAAATTCTCTCCACGAGACGTTTTGCTACAAGAACTACCACTCACAACAGACCTCCTATCAGCATGACATAATCTCACACATGGTGACAATGAGTATCCCTCCATCATGGAAACAAAGGGATCTCAAAACATACATGACAATCCATGATGAATACATACATCTTACATGAAGTAGATAGAAGATTCTGCATCATACATCAAGCAGGAATCGAAACAACATAATATATCTCACAACAAATGATCAAAGAAGTACATGACAACAACACTTCATATACCTTAACTCTGATGCTAATTGAAGAATGGAATACTCAGCTACTAGATCTGAATGCACCATCGAAATCGTGGTGTCGCATGGCATAAGATCGACTGTCCACACCTTGAAATATGACGTCATCGCTCTAATATGGAAAATGGGCGAAAATAGCAGGCTCAGCTAAAAAATCTGACTGCACCACTGAATTTGTGTCATTGAGAGGTGTAAAATTGACTATCCATTTGTCGAATTCTGACGCCAACAAAATCTGGGCCTATAGGAATCTTTTAGATCCCCCCGTGATTCTCCAAAGATTCCCTCCTCTGGGTTGACTGGAGATCTACAACTCAAATAAGAAAAATGATCTCGCCATTGAGATCCTTGCGAAATTCTGAGAAGAATGAGTATTAAGTTGGCTGCATTATGGATCTGGGAAATTTCAGCGTCCAGATTCTCCTATGCTAGGAATCTGCAAATCCGTTGCTCAAAAGGTGAATCCGATCTTGCCATTGTGTTCCCTATGAAAATTTGAGAAAAATGATTGTAAGCTTGATTACATTGTGATCAAATGAAATTTTACCTCCCAAGGAATCTTCGGCATCAAAAGAATATTCCTCATCTTGAAAAGTGTGTCAAGGTTCCGCCTCCTGGAACTACATCATGGTTCCACCTAGGCATGGTTCCGCTGCACAGAACTCTATTCTTGGGCACCTCCATTCTGTTTTATTCATGGCCTCTCGTTCTGTCCCCCATTCTCCTCCTTATGCAAATGAATTGAAGGTTTATTTATGTGTTTTCGGGCAAAGATAACAAGAAAGTCCGTTTGGCCAGTTGGTTTAGTCATTTGGTTCGAGGCAGGGAGGTCAGGGGATCAAATCCCGTCCCAACCAAAAATACACGTGGTTATTAATTTTTGGCGCATTTTTGTTTCACGGTCCGTTGTCGAGGCTGCTGTTTTGGGTTGGCTGCGTAATGGTGTGCGGTATTATGTGTTGATTGTTTGCGGTGTTATGGAACCGACAGAGAGGCGAGTCGGCCCCACCGGGCTGGGTGGTTTCAAACCCTGCTGGTTCCATCTTTTCATGCAGGGGGCAAGGGAGGGGTCAGGTCTGCCAGTGGCGCCCGCCTCGTTAGAAATTTTATATATATGTGCCCAATGGGGGTTGGCGGGGGTCATGGCCCGCCACCTCATTATATATTTTTTTAATTTTTCGTTTTATTAAAAAATGTTGATTATTTTTAATTTTAACAAAAATAAGGGTCATTGGGAAAATTAACCATCCAACAAATTCGCCTGCTTTCGAGAGCTAGGTTTCATGCCCCAGTGTTGGTCAAATTGTAGGACACTTAAACCTGGCCCACTGCCCAACTTTGACTGCAACTTTGACTGGCTCTATCTCCTCCATACAAGCTCAGATTTGAGTGTCGTTTGAACCATTGGGATTAGGGCGACGAGAACTACGTTCTTGTCCTAGTTTGGGAGCGTTCTGACCACTTTTAATTTTGACCCTTTATGAGTCCTCTTGGACTTCTACATGTGTGTGGAGCCACTTGGATCAAGAGGATCACCCATTTTACTATAGTAAAATGATGTATTTCCAAGTGAAATATCAGGGTTACCACATAAGAGATACATCAATTTCACTATTGATATAATTCTCGGTTCAGTGTCAGCCTCTAGGGCACCATATCACATGAGCACTCCTGAATTAGTGGAATTAAAACTACAACTAAAGGAGATGTTGCTTAAGGGGTATATCAGACCCAGTGTGTCAACCTGGGGGGCGCCATCTTTATTTGTGAAGAAGAAATATGGCACATTAAAACTATGCATCAATTACCAATATTTGAAGAAAGAAACAATAAAGAATAAATATCCACTTCCAAGAATCAATGATTTGTTTGACCAACTAAGAGGAGCTATTACGTTTTTAAAAAATGATTTAATTTTTGGCTATCACCAAGTCAAGATTAAGGATGAAGACATTCATAATACATGTTTAGAAAAATATACAGGAACTACAAGTTCATGGTGATTCCATTTGAACTTACAAATGCTCCAACCACATTTATGTGCTTAAGGAACAATGTACTTAGCCTATACCTAGACAAATTTGTGTTAGTATTTGTATATGATATTCTAGTTTACTAAAAAACCTGAGAGGAGCATGAGGATCCCTTAAAGGAAGTATTACATTTACTGAGGGAACACAAGTTATATGCTAAACTGAGAAAATGTGAATTGTTTAAAACATAAGTTCATCATTTGACCTATGTGATCTCAAAAGAAGGTGTGGTTGTGGACCCCGAGAAGATCAAAGCCATCATGGAGTGGCCCACTCCTAGAAATGTAACCGAAGTCAAATATTTTATGGGGTTGGCTGATTTTTTTTTAAAAATAGAGAGTGAAATATACGAGCACTATTTATGAATAATTGATAGTTACTTGTGAATATATTAGTACTCTTTTAGAATTCAATCTTATTCATTAAGCAACTATACTTCATAAATTCAACCAATAAAAATGAAAGGAGAGTATAGATCACAATGAACAAGAAAAAGAGACAAAGTTTACCCTGGGAAAACTTACTAGGGGTAAAAACCCAACAATTATTTTCTTATAATAAACTTTCAACAAGACATCAAGTTCATAGAAAAATTGACCAGAAAGATGACCATTCACAAGTGCCATGCCAACCCTTCAATGTGTCAAGATAAGATGTCTTAATTCTATTTACAAACAAGTTTATAATGATGTCCACTAGAGAGTTGAAGTTATGCTTTTATCTCAGCCTCAAAGTTAATATATAACTCCATGTTATCACTACAAAAATTCACATTGTATGAGCCACAGTGTTTTGCATTAGCTTAGAGATGTATTAGCCACAAAACTTCTCATTGTCTCAAAGACATATTAGCCACAAAACTTCTCATTGTCTCAAAGAAGTATTACCCACATAATGTCATATTAGCATCAAAGAAATTTTTTCTTCAAGTCAACCTTCCTTGATCATTTGAGAAAGATGAGAGACAAATTATAAACCTTTGTCTTTGTTCTCCTTGGCTTTATATTTTTTTCATAGAACGGAGATGAGATTTGATTCATTTTCCATTATGGAGAAGATAAAATTGGCTATATATATATAACCTTTGTTTATTCTCAATGGGTGTCTCTTTGTATCCTTTATGAATGGGTGTCTCTTCATATCCTTTCTAGAATTTTCTTTTGACAAATACATACATGAAGAACATGCTTAAACAAGTAACAATAATTTTCTTTTGTTTTTTTACATAGTATTACAAATACATCAAGGATTATGAAGACCAACCATAGCTACATTATTCAACACTCCCTCTTAGCTAGGGAGGTATTCATAATGTCTAACAAGATGTCAACAAGTTGAAAACTTTTCGAAGGAAATATGAAGACTAGATTAACATCATTATCAAATCAATATCAACATTACCATCATCATCAAATAACTAGTACGTCACAATCATGGTACTCATATACATAATCTACCAAAAATAAATCAATCGAACAAGCTCTCTCTAGAAAGAGATATGAGCATGATGCTAGGAGGCTACAACTCAACCTCCAGGATCATATTTCTAATTCTGGTCAATGTACTTGACATAACGAAAAAATCCCTAATTGTGTTCATATCACATGACACAGAAAAATGTCTATTCACTGGACCATTCTTCCTAATTATTTTCAATGTGCTTGACATAGGGATAACATCCCTAATTCTAGTCACAACAAAAGACATGAATAATATTTGTTCATGAAATCATTCTTCCTAATTCTGGTCAAATTGACATAGGGATCATATCCCTAATTTAGGTCAAGTGACATAGGAAGAATAAAGATGTTATCTAATTTGTCAAATTGTTCTTCCTAATTCTGGCCAACTTGACATAGGGATAATATCCCTAATTCTGGTGAAGTGACACAAGAAGAACGTCATCTCTCAAACCATTCTTCCTAATTTTGGTCAATTGGATAAAGGGATGATATCCATAATCCTAGTCAAGTGACACAGGAAGAATATCATAATGCAGAAAAATCATTGCTCCATCTTTTCCAAAGAGGAATGCTCCACAAGTCCCATCTTATCTCTAAAAAAACAAATCTCTCTCTGGAAAGAGGCATAGTTAGGACATCAATTTTCTTGTCGTCAATGGAGATGCGCTAAATATTTTTTTCTCCCTTCTGCACCATGTCATGAATGTAGTGGTACTTGATACCAATGTGATTCAACATACCATGCAACTTTGACTGTCATAAAATATCATGGTCGATTCCAACTCTTGCTCAAACATTCGGGAAAACAATTTCTAAACCCAAACTGCTTCATAATAACTACACAGACTACCATATATTTAGCTTCAGCAACACTAAGTGCTATGGAAGACTATTCCATGTTGATCCAAGACACCATTGTTGATACCGAAAAACATTTTCCATATATACTCTCTCCATCAACAACACTTTCATCCCAATCAGAATCAGAGTATCCCAACAGCCTAAGCTCATTTCCTACCACATACTTCAAACAATAATTAGAAGTACCACAAGAGTATCCAATGATCATACTTTGGCTTCATCTGATTCAATGTATTCACTGTAAAGAAAATATACAAACCAACTTCATTAAAGAACCAATCAAACCATATCATCATCAAACTTTTGCAAAGAATATTTCATTAGGCTTTGTCAATTCAAGATTACATTCAGTGGCCAACTCCCTATTAATATGAGACATATTCTACTATGATCATTTTGAGCTCCCTTTGAAGCTAACATAATTTTTTCTATCTAACCATTCTTTGGTACAACATATCATAGTTTCTCCACATGAGCCCTTAAGGGCCTTCTTAAATTATGATACTTCTTCAAAAATTTCTGAAAACTGTATCAAAATGTGATCTCCCTCTTACTTAGAGAATCTTCTATTCTCTCATCTCTATTCATAGGTACGCATATTTCAAATTTTCTTATCTGCCGAATTCCTCTTAAGCTCATATCTTAAAATCTCGATTCTGGGACAAATCCTTTTGTCACAAGCTTTGCTTAGTTAATGCACTTATTCTCCTTTTGTTGCCAGATCCATTGGAAACCTTCAATAAATATCTGCAATCCTCACTAGGAAACCAAGGAAGATTTTTTTTTTAGAATAATGTTATCTCCCTCTTGATCTTGGCCTTTTTGCATCAACTTCATCGACAATGTCATCATGATGTCATATCTTCCTTGCATGAACTAAGATTTCTATCTTCAGTGGAAACAACCAATTCAAGACTTTGTTGCTTGTTAGGATTTACAAACCCTAGATTTTCAATTTCATAATCAAATGGAAAAATCATATAATTAGCATTCCCTTCACATATCCAATGTTGTCAGCAATCAATCAAGAGAGTGTAATGGTGATTTGATTTCTCGAAATCATTATAACAGTATCATTTTTTCCATACGATCTTGGCCTTCATTTCAATGTACAAAGAATAATTTTTTCATTCTTAAATAGTAGATGGAAGATATCTTTCATGGAATCAACACTTTATTTGCAATAAAACCTTCAATATATTTAGTCACGTGTGTCCTTGACCTATCATAGTGTAGGGTTTGCAAATGAATTTATCAAGAAAACCTTAGAACTTCTAAGCTTGAAGAGGGGCCCAACCTTTCCTTCCAAACTCAAGATATTTGAGCCAACTAAGTGACCTTAAGGGATCATCTTTAGATTCTGCAGGGATAATTTCTAGGCTTCTTCAATTCAACAATTTGATATTTTGGGCTTAGATAATCTTATAATAAATTCTTCCTGTTATCACTCAGGTTGTTCCCTTTGACTCCTAAGGGAATACAGCTGAGGTAACCACAAACCAATCTTTGGACTGCAGGTCCTAGCCTACCTACAGTCAGAGAGGGCTCTCTCTTTATGATTTAGCTTTGTTTAGGGGTGATTTTAAGCTAGTTATGATGTGCATGAGTTTGTTTTAAATTTGGTGGGATGGTTGATGTTTTTCAGACAGAGTTGGCATGCAAAGTGTAAGAAGTTCAGAACATTGGGCATGGAGTCAATGAATGTGAACTGAAGGGTGTGTTTCTTTGGTAGAAGAGAGGAATACAGAGCAGGATAGCTACACATAGAACAATCTTTAATGCTGGAATTAAGATGAAATGGAGGTCAGGGAATGAAAGGCAATGAAGGATCTTTCATTCAGCCAACAGAGGGAAAGTGAATGAAGACTATGTAGGAGCAATGAAGGATTCCTAAACAACATTCAGAAATGAGAGAACTAGCTTAAACATGATCAATAAAGTATTCATATCCATGACTAATTCAGAAGAAAACATAGAAAAATCACAGAAATTGAGCACAGAGTACAGTTAAGTAACATCTGAGCTATTCTTTCTTTCTGCAACTTAGATCATGATACATAGATGATATAGACACATAGAAACTAAAAACGGAGGTAAGAAAGACTTATTGAACCATGAGGAAGCACGAGAAATCCATATTAAGCTCTTTAGCCATTAAAACCACAACCAGCCAGTTCAGAAGCAAACATTCCAGCAATCTTTGTTCATAAAGTTCTCAAAATATACAACGCAAGACTAGAATGAGAAAACAACCAACCAACCAACCCTTAATACATTGTTCGGGGAGGTATTTATAAGAAAAATATCTACAAAACAGATATGATAAAAGATCTGGAGCAATAACTCTGATTAACCTAACATATGCTTGAAATAAATGCCAAAATATCTATCTAATGCTGCGCTGGGGGCAGCAGCATCAAAAAATGGCTCATATGGGTCCTTTGGAGCTCTGTGCTGGCATTTGGCCATAACTGTGCCTTGGGAGCTGAAGCGCTGCTCATAAGTGGCTTTATACACTGTTTCTATAATAACTGGGCCTTAAATTCTCTTATCTGCACCTCTCAAGCGGTTCTGCTGCCTTTAGGTGGCTTTAACGCATTTAACGATGATTTGGTGAGCCTTAATGGCTTTAAATTCCATCACTGATACTCTTTGACTTTGTTGGGGCTCTTTAATATTCCTTTGATGTGGCTTTATGATTTCCACTGGTATTTTCCACTGATACACTTTGCCACTTCACTGATACTCTTTACTGCTGAAAACCGCCCTTGCCTGCCACTTTATGGCGAGATTTGACTGTTGTTGTGCCTTCCGTGGCCTTTAGAATAGGGCCGGAGCGATCAAGAAATGATTGGAGAATGCCTGCTACCTTTGTTCTGGAGTTGCGCGCGGGCACCGAACAGCCATCCTGAGAAAAAGGCCCTTTTCCCTGTATAAAGGGAAAAAATGCTTATAACATGAATTTTGATAAAAAATGGGTGGAAAGCGAACACTGTAGCTTGGATTAGATTCGGGCCGTTGGATCGCGAAGGCAGATCCAACGGTTGGCGCGCAATCGGCGATCGGCGATCGGCGGATCTCCAAACCATAATACCTCCGAAATGCGATGCACCCCGCTGACCCGAAACACATTATAGGCTCACTTTTTATTGATATTGGGTTCGGCCCATCGATGGTCCCTTATCGGCAGATTTTAATGAAATGGGTCTGCAGACCCGATGCCTCCTTCAAAACTGCTCTTTATAATTTTTCGGCTCTGGATATGGAGCGCACAGTGCCAATCCCTGCGGACCCGACACACTATTAAGCTCCATTCTATAGAATTTCGGCTCCAGAATATCGGAGCTATATATGGGAGCGATGCGACACAATGTGGACCGTTGATCTGAGGGCCTGAATGGGCGGCCGCGATTAACTCGGCATTTCGCTATCGGTGGGGACATGGGGGCGGGGCTTTATATATATGTGATCGCCGAAAAGATCTGAGCCGTTGGAGGGGCGGGGTGATCGGACGGTGGTCGCGCGATCGCAATATCGCGTCGGCAGGGAGCATGGGTGCGGGCCTTTTATATATTATTGTGATGCGATATGCGATATATGCATGTTTTGCAATAAAACGGGGAATTGCGACAAAACTTAAGTTTACGTTAAAACTTAAGTTATAACGATAAAAGGGAAAAAATGATAAAAGCGGAGATATGTTGGTAAAAAGGGAAAATGCGATATGGAGGGCTCCCGATAGCGATATCGCTTCGGATGCGATAGCAATATCGCATTGGAGCAAGAGGAAGGGGCATATATATATAAAAGGCCATCACTGCTACCACCTCCGACAACGATATCGCGTCGGAGGGGGGGAATTCCAATCGGAGGAGGGTTTTTATAATGAAAAGGGGCTTTTGTATGATCGGAAGGGTCCGATAACATAAAAAGAGGGTTGTTAATGCTTTTGGAAGGGGTCCAAAGCATAAAAAGGAGGGATTTTATATTTTGGAAGGGATTTTATGCATAGGAATGAGTCCTAATGCATTTGGAAGATGGTTTGAGAGGTAAGATGAGGGTTCTTACTAAGTTTCAGGCAAACTTAGTAATTCCCAAGGGAATATTTATTGTTATATTTCAACCAGGGGAGGGGATATGAATATGAGGGGGATTTATAACATATTTTAATAGGGGAAGGGGGAAAACATAGGGATTTACATAATAGAGTTAGAAGTTAGTGTGAAATTGTGGAGAAAGCGCTAAGTATAGCAAACTTAGGCTTTAAAAAGGAGAGAAAAGATTTAAATGGAGCAATCTAGGAGTATTGAGCAGATCCCAATATCCTTTGGGGAAATTAGTGAGTGAATTGGGGGAAAAGGAGGTAGGGGGAGTTAGACATGCCTCGTTTGAGCTGCTCCAAGGGAAAATTTCCTCATACTTGTGATCTGAATAGATATAACACTTGAAAACATAAAATGGATCACAATTCATCATTCTTCCACCACAAAACTACCTACCGAGCCTACTTACCTAACATTTTCACTTCTTTTTGTTTGGGTGCACTTGAACTAGCAAACCCAACTTTTCTTCTTTTCTTTTAACTATTTTCCTATCTAAATTTAGCCTTATATCTTCCAGGGGCTCAGATTAAATAGTTGAGCACCCTAGCTTCTCTACCTATCTGACAATCTGCCAAGATTAAACAGTTTGGTCAGATCTTTATTCTCTATCTCTAAAAACAAGAAATTTAAACCTAGGGAAGCCAAGATTAAGCTGTTTGGCCTTCCCTTAATTGAGAAATCTTTCAAAAATGGAACTTTTGCAGCATGGAAAAGATGAACATTTTTGGCACTTCCACTGTCAATCATGAAAAATGACACCTATTGTAATAGGAGGCTAACAGTGGCTCCACTTGGGGATGGCTTTTCCTTGTGAAAAGTCAAGAACAGCAGGTCAGATTGCCTTGATCTTCAATTGTTGTTGTACTCTGAAAACTTCCCTTTGCTGGCTGCTTTATTTATATATATGACAGCAGACTTGAAGAGCTTAGGGCCTTCACTTCGGGCTTCAACTGCAACAAGCTTGCTATCCAAACAGAAAACTGAAATCCTACCTACTTACTCTAATCAACTTACTTTGCTGGTTAGGTGAAATGAAACAGCCAATGTAGCCACTTAAGTATTATAAACATCAATGAGCTTTGCTGCTTGTGCTTGCTGGTACTTGAAATGGAGATCTTGCAATCTGATATAACTTTGTTAATCCTTGAGAAGATAAGGAAAGTCCTGATCTCCTTCACTGAATCTAGAAATTGTACCAAAGGGTCCTGCAAAATATATACATGATTCTTGGGCGGAATTAAACAACTGTACAAATGCTTTGGATGACTATCATGCCTTTGAATTGGGAAATCACCAACATCTTGATTTTGATCCTTACAACCTGCTAATGGAGAAGAATTATGATTTCCTCCATCACTCAACCTGTCAGCAGATGGATTATACAGAACTTGGAATGATACTTGCAATTCATTACAAATAGGCTCAGATGGGACTTGACAGATTTGCACATGTTGCTCCTCCTTTTCTTTAGATAACTCAGAAGATTCAAAACAAAGCAGCAGGGAATCATCTGGGGCTTCTTGGTCATATGTTGCTGCTTTCAAGTCTTCCTCAATCTGATATTCAATGGCACTTTGGGGCTGCAAATCTAGAGGTGATGTATTATGAGCAAGGATTTGACTCTCCTCTAGATGGTCAGTATCAAAGCACGCTGACACTTGATTATTAACTGTATGATAATTCTCCCTAATAAACTGAAAAGATTCGAAACAAAATGGCAAAGTCCCTTCGCTGGCTTCAAAATTTTCTACACTTTCCTCCTTTTCTTCATAGTTGAGATGAGCAAGCCGATCACTGATTTCAGGCTGCTGAACCTGAACACTGCTTTCTGCCAAAATAGCACCTGATTCCTCTGCAAGGCTGATTTGGATTTGAGGCACATAATCTTCATCATACAGATCATATTTTGGTAGACAACTGAAAGAAGAAAAGCTACCATATTCACACAGTATATCAGGAGACTGCTCCTTCACATATGGCTCTATGAATATGTCATCTGATTTGTGGTAGGTTTGTTCATGAATATCACTACTTTCCTTCTGCAAAACAGATGTGTTCTGGTGCTCTAAACATTCAACTTTCAGTGTGATCTGCTGCATCATTTCCTTTGTTTCTTTTAACAAATAAAGAAGTTTTTCTTCTTGCTTTGCCTTGCGCTGTTTCTCTCTAATCTTCAGATTTGCCTCCACGTCCACAACCATGTCTTGCATCTGTTTCATAGTGGACGAGCTTCTTTCTCTCAGATGAAATTCAATCTCTGCATCAAAATCCCTTGGATAATGCAAAAGAGCTAAATCGGGAGGAGGTCTTATATTTAATGGCATGGAATGATAAATGTGATTGAATCGATCAGAAAATTGCTAAACAGATTCATTAGGAAGCCTTTTTAATTGATCATATTCTTCAATGAGTGAGAGGAAATTAATTTTGATCATCCATCTATCAAGGACAAGTTTGAATAACTGCTGAAGATTAGAGATGCTAGCGTTAGGAAATGCTTTAAACCAAGTCCTAACTTCGCTTTGCAATGAAAGGGCGAAAAGCCTAATACTAACATCCTCATCTTCTACTTCAAATATGTTAAGATAGTCTTCAAAAGCTTGGATATGCTTTTGAGCAGTAACTCCATTCTCTCCATAAAATCTCGAGAGATACTCAGGATGATCTTTAGGCAAAGGATTGAGCGTGGGAGGAAAAATGAGAGGCTTATATCTATCAGGAACCTTGCGAGGCACGGGAATATGTACAGGGATTGGAAGATTGGGCTCGATTTTTGGGTTCTCCTTGGCTGTATGATGATCTTCAAAAGAATTAGAAGACTGTTGTTCCAATGTGCAAGGAGACTTTTCATCAACATTTTTCAAAGGAAAATTATAAAAATTATCTCTACAATACAATATACATAGCAAAATATTATGGATGAGAAAGAACATAATCTCTTGGATGATAATCCAGGTCAAAAGCCTGATCTGCTCATACAGTTCTTTCGGGTTCATTTCTCCAGTGGAGTCTTTATTATGAGGATGATGTGGAGTCACCAGGTGGATGATTTAACCTTGGTGTGTCTGATCCCTGTCCACCATCACAGATCAGATCTAAACGTGAAAATGACTCTGAAGAAAGGGGCACTTTCTCCAGGAAACGAGATTTTTTGAGATTTTTTCTGATTATTTTGATTTTTTTTTGGGATTTTTTCAAAAACGATTGTATTTGAGTCAAGGAACTGATCAAGTCTTTAGATTTGGAGTAATAAACAAATGATTCAGTTCCCCAGTGGAGTCGCCAATGATGTTATCACTCAGGTTGTTCCCTTTGACTCCTAAGGGAATACGGCCGAGGTAACCACAAACCAATCTTTGGACTGGAGGTCCTAGCCTACCTACAGTCAGAGAGGGCTCTCTCTTTATGATTTAGCTTTGTTTAGGGGTGATTTTAGGCTAGTTATGATGTGCATGAGTTTGTTTTAAATTTGGTGGGATGGTTGATGTTTTTCAGACAGAGTTGGCATGCAAAGTGTAAGAAGTTCAGACCATTGGGCATGGAGTCAATGAATGTGAACTGAAGGGTGTTTTTCTTTGGTAGAAGAGACGAATACAGAGTAGGATAGCTACACATAGAACAATATTTAATGTTGGAATTAAGATGAAATGGAGGTCAGGGAATGAAATGCAATGAAGGATCTTTCATTCAGCCAATAGAGGGAAAGTGAATGAAGACTATGTAGGAGCAATGAAGGATTCCTAAACAACATTCAGAAATGAGAGAACTAGCTTAAACATGATCAATAAAGTATTCATATCCATGAATAATTCAGAAGAAAACATAGAAAAATCACAGAAATTGAGCACATAGTACAGTTAAGTAACAATTGAGCTATTCTTTCTTTCTGCAACTTAGAACATGATACATAGATGATATAGACACATAGAAACTGAAAACATAGGTAAGAAAGACTTATTGAACCATGAGGAAGCACGAGAAATCCATATTAAGCTCTTCAGCCATTAAAACCACAACCAGCCAGTTCAGAAGCAAACATTCCAGCAATCTTTATTCATAAAGTTCTCAAAATATACAATGCAAGTCTAGAATGAGAAAACAACCAACCAACCAACCCTTAATACATTGTTTGGGGAGGTATTTATAAGCAAAATATCTACAAAACGGATCTGATAAAATATCTGGAGCAATAACTCTGATTAACCTAACATATGCTTGAAATAAATGCCAAAATATCTATCTAATGCTGCGCTGGGGGCAGCAACATCAAAAAATGGCTCATATGGGTCCTTTGGAGCTCTGTGCTGGCATTTGGCCATAACTGCGCCTTGGGAGTTGAAGCGCTGCTCATAAGTTGCTTTATACACAGTTTCTGTAATAAATGGACCTTAAATTCTCTTATCTGTACCTCTCAAGCGGTTATGCTGCCTTTAGGTGGCTTTAACGCATTTAACGATGATTTGGTGAGCCTTAATGGATTTAAATTCCATCACTGATACTCTTTGACTTTGTTGGGGCTCTTCAATATTCCTTTGATGTGGCTTTATGATTTCCACTGATATTTTCCGCCCTGCCACTTTATGGCGAGATTTGACTACTGTTATGCCTTTCGTGGCCTTTAGAATAGGGCCGGAGCGATCAAGAAATGATTGGAGAATGCCTGCTACCTTTGTTCTGGAGTTAAGTGCGGGCGCCGAATAGCCATCCCGAGAAAAAGGCCCTTTTCCCTGTATAAAGGGAAAAAATGCTTATAACATGAATTTTGATAAAAGATGGGTGGAGAGAGAACACTGTAGCTTGGATTAGATCCGGGTCATTGGATCACGCAAAGGCAGATCCAACGGTTGGCGCACAATCGGCGATCGGCGAATCTCCAAACCATAATACCTCTGAAATGCGATGCACCCCGTGGACCCGAAACGCATTATAGGCTCACTTTTTATTGATATCGGGTCCGGCCCATCGGCGGTCCCTTCTCGGCGGATTTTAATGAAATGGGTCTGCGGACCCGATGCCTCCTTCAAAACTGCTCTTTATAATATTTCGGCTCCGGATATGGAGTGCACAATGCCAATCCCTGCGGACCCGACACACTATTAAGCTCCATTCTATAGAATTTCGGCTCCGGAATATCGGAGCTATATATGGGAGCGATGTGACACAATGTGGACCGTTGATCTGAGGGCCTGAATGGGTGGCCGCGATTAACTTGGCATTCCGCTATCGGCGGGGACATGGGGGCGGGGCTTTATATATATGCGATCGCCGAAATGGGGTGATCGCCGAAAAGATCTGAGCCGTTGGAGGGGCGGGGTGATCGGACAGTGGTCGCGCGATCGCAATATCGCGTCGGCGGGGAGCATGGGTGCGGGCCTTTTATATATTATTGCGATGCAATATGCGATATATGCATGTTTTGCGGTAAAACGGGGAATTGTGACAAAACTTAAGTTTACATTAAAACTTAAGTTATAACGATAAAAGGGAAAAAACGATAAAAGCGGAGATATGTTGGTAAAAAGGGAAAATGCGATATGGAGGGCTCTCGATAGCGATATTGCTTCGGATGCGATAGCGATATCGCATTGGAGCAAGAGGAAGGGGCATATATATATATATATATATATATATATATATATATATATATATATATATATATATATATATATATATATATATATATATATATATATATATATATATATATATATATATAAGGGCCATCACTGCTACCACCTCCGACAGCGATATCGCGTCGGAGGGGGGGAATTCCAATCGGAGGAGGGTTTTTATAATGAAAAGGGGCTTTTGTATGATCAGAAGGGTCCGATAACATAAAAAGAGGGTTGTTAATGCTTTTGGAAGGGGTCCAAAGCATAAAAAGGAGGGATTTTATATTTTGGAAGGGATTTTATGCATAGGAATGAGTCCTAATGCATTTGGAAGATAGTTTGAGAGGTAAGATGAGGGTTCTTACTAAGTTTCAGGCAAACTTAGTAATTCCCAAGGCAATATTTATGGTTATATTTCAACCAGGGGAGGGGATATGTATATAAGGGGGATTTATAACATATTTTAATAGGGGAAGGGGGAAAACATAGGGATTTACATAATAGAGTTAGAAGTTAGTGTGAAACTGTGGAGAAAGTGCTAAGTATAGCAAACTTAGGCTTTAAAAAGGGGAGAAAAGATTTAAATGGAGCAATCTAGGAGTATTGAGCAGATCCCAATATCCTTTGGGGAAATTAGTGAGTGAATTGGGGGAAAAGGAGGTAGGGGGAGTTAGACATGCCTCGTTTGTGCTGCTCCAAGGGAAAATTGCCTCATACTTGTGATCTGAATAGATATAACACTTGAAAACATAAAATGGATCACAATTCATCATTCTGCCACCACAAAACTACCTACCCAGCCTACTTACCTAACATTTTCACTTCTTTTTGTTTGGGTGCACTTGAACTAGCAAACCCAGCTTTTCTTCTTTTCTTTTAACTATTTTCCTATCTAAATCTAGCCTTATATCTTCCAGGGGCTCAGATTAAACAGTTGAGCACCCTAGCTTCTCTACCTATCTAACAATCTGCCAAGATTAAACAGTTTGGTCAGATCTTTATTCTCTGTCTCTAAAAACAAGAAATTTAAACCTAGGGAAGCCAAGATTAAGCTGTTTGGCCTTCCCTTAACTGAGAAATCTTTCAAAAATGGAACTTTTGCAGCATGGAAAAGATGAACATTTTTGGCACTTCCACTGTCAATCATGAAAAATGACACCTATTGTAATAGGAGGCTAACACTTCCTTTGTTTCCAAATATATCATCATGATTCTTAAGAGACATTTCAACATCTTTTTCATTGTAAGAAAGCTTTCTTCAAAGGTATATTTCAAGTAGATTTGAAACAATCATTTGCAAGGTTGGGTTTATGACATAGCAATATTTTTCAAAGAAAGCATACGTTCAATACCTCAATCTGCGCAAAGGTCACAAACTTTCCTTATGTGGTTGTGATTTGATCCATAGCTTGCATAGTAGAGGTGTCATTATTCTTAAGTATTAGCTTTACGATTATTCTTGGCGGTCTGAATTCCCATGACTAATTCAACACTATGTAGCATCAGTTCTTCCTTTAGACATGTATTAGTCATGACGTTCATAAGAATACTACAGGCTGATATATCAGTCAAAACTAAGACATTTTCTCAATTCCTTCCATAACTTAAAAAATGATGACTTTGCTACCATTTTCATAGTGACATATTTAAGATCCTTATGAGAAGAAGGGACTTGATTCTAGACCTTCAAGGATCATTGTTATAGATTGATTTTTACAGTGGAATGATGGAAATATGATCACACAATTATGCTGGAACCATTTCTTGTAGACAAGGTATGATCCAATGAACCATTCTCCTTATGAGACTTTAATCAAATTCCAAAAGAGGTACACATTGAAAAATGAACCAAAGTCTTAACCTTTCAAATGACTAAAGGACTCTTTGAGATAAATTAATCATCTTATAATTATTGAGACAACTTATTTTACCTTCTATCATAAGCCCTGATACCTTTGAGATGAAGATATATTTTGACCTTTTTCAAATAATCTTATCTCTAAGTAATTAGTGTATGTATTCTTTTTTGTTTTTGAAAACTTACAACCCTAGTGAAACATGGCTATTAATCTCTTTGGGATATAATATAAAATATATGTCCACTATTGAAATTCCTTGTAGATTCAAACTGCTTATGTAATTTTATAAAACAAAAGACTCGAATCTACTCTACTCATCAGCAGAAACAACTAAACGATCACAAAATCATGAATCATACAAGAGAAATAATTAAATCAACACATTACACAGTGATAAACTAGGAAAACCACAGCTAAAAGCCCCTGCTTTCTGTATATTTCATTAGTCAGAAAATAAGAGAAGATTACAACACTTTGCTCAAGCCCGAGCAACCTTTGCACTATCTCTATCCATCTCACAACTTCCTTGACAAGCCCAGGCCAATACTTAACCAATTTTATTCTTTCCCAAGTCCCTATTTCCTTGCGTTGTTTCCTTGGGAATTATCCCCTATGGATTAGGGAAATTCCTCAATTGGAATTGTGCAATCCTCATAGTCCTTCCTCTGACTGCATGCACCACCTGTATAATTCAGATGATTATACAATTGATAGTACATTGTCCCTGAACTCCAATCTCAACTGGGTAACTCTCAGATATGACATGCATGATTTATTTATGAGTGAATCATCAGTTAACTCGTTGAACACATGAAACAACAGCCCACTGTCTGACCTCCTACTAGTTCCTCCATTAGTTGGAACTAGTTTAACTGAATTTAACTCAGTGAAACTGAATTTATTAATTACAACTCAAAATAAACTCAACCATGGCTCCTATAATGTAGGAGACACTCTACATGACTCAAGTTAGACCCTCAACTGTAATAAGGTGAGCCAACTAAGTCAATTTAACTTAGTTAACTCATACAAGTTGTCTTGTGATGTGGAATTACAATTTTATTCCTAATTTAATTCAAGGAAAAAATTAAATCAATATTTTCTTGTTGCATTTTCAACACTCCATCTCAACAAGAAAGGGATTATCAGATACCCCAATCTTGCCTCTATGGAACTCAAATTTTCCTCTTGAAAGTGCCTTAGTCAATATGTTTGCATCTTGTTTCTATGTAGGAATGTACTCGAACAACATGATTCTCCTCTGCACACAATCTCGTAGATGGTGATACCAGATGTCGATATGCTTAGATCGATCATGAAAAACTGGATTCTTGGAGATTTTGATACAACTATAATTGTCACAGTAAATCATTGTAGGATCCATTTGCTGACCAAATAACCCAACAAGGATCTTCCACATGTAGATAGATTCACAAGGTTCTTGACTAGTAGACATGTACTTTGCTTCTACTGAACTAAGTGCTACTAATGTCTGCCTCATGCTGTACCAAGAAACTATTGTTGAACCAATACTAAAGATTCCCCTTGTTGTGCTCTTCTCGTCGTATGGACTCCCTGCCCAATCTGCATTTGTGAAGCCTTGAACCTTCACTCCCTTTGTCTATCTGTACCAAAGACCAAACAGAGTGGTGCCTTCAAGGTATCTCAACACATGTTTAGTTTCCTTCCAATAGAGTTTGGTTGGCTTAACCATAGCTTGACTAAGCTGGTTAAATGCAAACATATGTCTAGTCATGTGTTCACAAACTACATCAGTGAAACCACAAGCTGCCTATAAATAGTAGACTCTGCTACTTCACCTAAAGTAAGATCTTCCTTCCTCCAATTCCCTTCTAGAGGAGTCTCCATGGGTTTACTTCTCTCCATGTGGAACTACTTCAACATCTCATTGGGATACTTGCCTTGAGAGACAAACAATTCCTCATCTCCTTGCCATACTTCCATACCAAGGAAATAATGCATGAGCCCCAGGTCATTCATCTCGAATTCTCTTGCAATATCTTGTTTACAAGATTTGACCAGGTTCTCATCACCTATTAGAATTAAATCATTGACATATAATACTATAATCAACAATTTACCTTCAACCACAATATGGTAAAGGTTCACATCTTCTTCACTTTTGGTGAATCCCAACCTAGTGAAATAATTTTTAATCTTGGTGTACCAAGAACAGGGTGCTTGTTTCAATCCATACAATGCTTGTTTGAGTCTGCACACATATGACTATTTGTTGAAGGTCTCAAATCCTTCCAGATTCTCAATGTACACCTCTTCCTCAATCACTCCATTGGAGAATGATGTCTTCACATCCATCTTGATGTATCTTCCATCCTGTCTATGCTAAAAGTGATAGAATAGATCTTATTGAAGAGTACCTTGCTACTAGAGAAAAGGTCTCGTCATGATCAATTCCCTCCATGTGATAGAACCCTTTGGCCACAAATATGGCCTTGTGTTTCTCCACACTCCCATTTATTGCTTGCTTTACCTTGTAAATTCATCTGGAACTCACCACTAACTTGTCTGCGGGCCTTGGGACCACTTCCCAAACAATATTTCTAATTTGGAGTCATACTCCTCTACCATGGCATCAACCTATATTGGTTGTTACACTGCTTCCTCGAATTAGGATGGCTCAATCTCTACACTCTCACTCATAAGATCCATGTAGCCAGTGTACCAATCTGGTGACCTCCTCTGCCTGCACTGTGATGTAGGTGCTCTGACATTCTCTCTAGAATCATGCATCAATATTTTGGCTTCTCTGGTGAACTTCCTTCCATCTCTAGAAGTCTCTGCATGAGTGGGTGCTTCCATTATCTTCTTCTTTGCATGTGGCTTCTCCACATCATCCTTAGGTTCTTCCTTTGGAGCTAAATGCTCCTCGTCTCCAGACAACTGAAGCTCCCTCTCAACGGAACATTTCATGTGATCCAAGTGGATATTGGTGGCCACCCACTTATTCCACTTGGACCCCTACCATTGTTTCTTTCAGTATTTCAATTTTCTTACTTGTAGCACAATTTACTATTTTTGGCGGTTTTTCAGATCCTGAACTTCTAGAGCCGTTCTGAGGCCCTAAATGACATTTTTTGGGAAAATTAGGACCAACATGACCCATGTTGGTCACTCAAAAGTTGTAGTCCTTGGATAGATATTTCTAAAGAGGCATTGTGCGCATCAAATGAAGATCATATGCCAAAGTTACGACCCTGGGAAGCTGATGTACTAATTTACCCAAACGGGGCCCATAGTTTTCCACTTCATCTCCTAGGGTTAGGTTTTAGGATGTTTATGGTTTTCCATTGTATCTCAATAATAAATAGGCCTTTGAGCCTCATTGTAACACAGTTCAGAGGCATGTAGCTACCACATCTCTTCTCAGAGATAAGATACCATCGCCCGAGCTATTCTTACTTCCATTCGGTTTGTAAGCATATTTCAATATTTGATATTAATTAAATCAAGTGTTGTTTCTACTACATCTTTGTATTTATGGTTATATCTGTAATTTGTTGTGTTCCTGTTTAAATCCAGATCATCATGGCATTTTCTTCATCGAACTTCACATCTCTATGAACCATTGTCATCCTATGAGATGGCAAGTACAACCGATAGTTGTGAGGTGTATCAGTGTACCCCACAAATATTCCCAGCTCAGTTGTCGGCTCTAGCTTTTTCCTTGCATCCTTGGTAACATGACAGTAAACTGATGAATCAAAGATCCTAAAATGTGCCACATTTGGTTTCTTACCTAAAAAAACTTCTTCTGGTGTACTCATCCTAGAATCTGATGAGGACCCTTATTCTGCACATATACAATTATGTTGCATGCTTCATCCCACGAGTGCAACGATAGGCCCTATTCATGTAACATTTCCCGTGCATCTCCCACAATACTCTTTCAAGGATTTCTTGCACTTGACTTTCCTTATCATGAAAGGTGGAGTTAGTGTACTTCCCCAATGTACACCCTTTGCATGTATCTGTCTACTCTAGTGTATCCTTGGGAAGTCTTGTAGAAATATGTTGCATGATATTCAAATGTTCATGGTGTAAGTGACCCAATCTTCTATGCCACAACTCACCGATGTCTCAGCTCTGCACCTTCTCTTCTTTTGTTCTCAATGCTCCATAATCTTATACATCCAATTTGTAGAGGTTCTTCATCCGAACCTAGATCCGCATCACGTGTCCTGAGGCTATGTGAAGAAGGAAAACCTTTCCTTTGCTAAATATCACATCATATCCACTGTCCTCCAACATAGCAACTGAAACCAAATTCTTCTTCAAACCCAAAACATATATGACATATTTTAATGTGAGAGGAGAAATAGACTACCTCTGAAACGTAATAGTACCTATGTCAGTCACGTTATACCTTCAATCATCTCCCATCTCGATGTCCATCTAGAGGTCCTTCTCCTCCAAGTCACTAAAAAATTATTTGTTTCTCGTCATATGGAATGAGGCTCCACTATCCAGATACCACACACTACCCATCACTAATGTCACCATGCATGCAATAAGGGTGAAATCCAACTTGAATTTTGAAGTTAGAGATTCACCTACTACTCCTCCTGAGGGCTTCTTGTCGGCCTTCTTGTGCAGAAACTTCGTGGCATAGTGTTCCTACTCATGACAGTGAAAACATTTAATCGTCGACGAGCTCTTCTTCTTGCCACCCTGACTGGGATCCCCTTTGGATTGATATTTCTTCCCTTTCCCTTTTTATTCCTTTCTAGGCAAGGCACAATTCTCCTCATCATCATGCTTGGATGAGGATCCATCTCTGGTGTTCCACCAAATCTCTTCTTGCACCAAGTCAGACCACAAATGATCCCACTCTAGTAACTTCTCCCTCCCATTTACTGAATCCTAGTAGTTGTGTCAGCTCTTGGGAATGCCTAAAAGTGTTAGGTTGATCAAATCATCTTCACCAAACGTAACACCAACACTTCCAAGCTCATCTTGACATTAGGTGAACTTGGTCAAGTACTTTGGTATTATGTTGCCCTTCTTCATCTTGATTTTCCTGAGCTTTTCCTTCAGTTCTAGTTTCATGTGATCATTATTGTTTTGAAACAAATCTATCAAGGCCTTCCACATTGCATATGGAGTCTCCTTACTATGGAGGTTCAAGAAAATATGATCTCGAACTCCTTCTAGGATAATCCTTCTTACCTTTGCAACACATATTCTCCACTCTGTTAAATCATGAGCATCAATTGCTAGAGGCTTAGGAATGTCTTTTTCAATGAATTCCTTAAGCTCGTTGTCTTCTAGCACTGCATACATCTTTTCCTTCCAAGAAATATAGTTAGAACTACCCTCAAGGGCATATTTGAGTCTCAATCTGTAGAACGACATCCCACTAGCTCTGAAGAATGATACTGCAAATTCGATTTCACTTGCAAAACACGAACTCATATTCTCCTCTTCTAGAGTGATTTGTGCTTTGATACCATGTAGAAATTCCTTGTAGATTAAAATTGCTTATGTAGTTTTCTAAAACAAAATACTTGAATCTACTCTACTCATCAGTGGAAACAATTAAATGATCGTAAAATCCTGAAGCATACAAGATAAATAATTCAATCAATAGATTACATGATGATTTCCTGGGGAAATCCATAGCTAAAAATATTAATTGGCCATAATTATGAGGGGAAATCTCAAATTATCTCTCGCTGATTGAATGTATTTTCTTCAAATTTTTGAAAACGTTATAATTTGTTGATAAATATGAGCATATGAATGATGAGATTGTAAGGAATGTAATAGCTAAAATTTCTATGCACTGATAGTGATGAGGATAGTGAAATGTTAAATGCACATAGATATTCCATGGTACACAAAAATAATGATTGATCATGCATATGGTATGAGAAAATTCATAGAGTATTAATATTTCATTAGAAAGTTATGATGACTAACCATAGATTGATAAATATATAACTAGGAAAAGGTTGATTATATTATTAAAAAGGTTGATGAGGTTTCTACAAAGGGTCTTCTGGGGAAAAGGATAGGGATGATAGAGTATTGATCAAGAGGTTGGTGAAGAAGAGTGTGAGAAACCTCCCTAAAATACTAGTTGATCAAGTAGCATCCAATAACTAATAAGATCTAAGAATGTATGTTGTGGTATGTTTAAAACATTGAATTTGAATTACACAAGAATGCCCCTCTTGAAAAAATAAAAATTGTAATGGTATGAATGCATAAATGGATAGTAAATCAAGAGTTGGAATTGATTAGGTTCTAGGTGACATTAATGGTCACCTAATCATTCCAAAGTGCTTGGAATAAATGGTTATTTGTTGACTGATGTCATATGAAAAGGGAAAGCATGTTGAATCTACAAAACATGTCATTGAATGGATGGAATTTCTCATAAGTTAGATTATTTTCATATTTCAAGAATGTATAAGAATAATAAAACAGATGTAGGTAGTGCGTGAGCATGAAGTGATGTGCATTGTTGAGGAATTGTTCGAATGAGTGGCTAAATGAACAATGTAATTGAATGTTTATGAATTTTACATTTGAAAATGGTTTATTAAAGAGAAGAAATTATTAGAATTGGTATTAACTCGTGAAACTAAGATCATCTCAGAGGTGGCTGGATGTTGCAACCAAGAAAAGTTGCAATATGATGTTATCATATGTGAATGGATTACTAGAAATATTTGGTTGAGGAGGAAAGACACGAAAGATAAAAATAAATGATAATTACTCTAACATTCATAAAACAAATTTGATTTTTTTTCTATAAATTTAATTGCACAAGATTGACATGTTAAGATAATAATGTGGCCTTGTTAAGTAGATATCTTATGTAAAATGATGTGTGGAATCTAGGAAGAAATAACCATCCTGATTTCCAATGACTACTCAGGAAATATATAAGAGTGCTATGAAATTCTAATAATGCAAAGAAAATTCAAAAGGGAGAACCCTTTACCTTCTCTCTAATATTTTGTTATGAACAAAATATGTTGACATGTAGAAAATTATAGAGCTATAAGAATGCTTACATAAGTGATATAAAAAAGGAAAATTATCTTGGTATACCCAATATTGAAACAACTTATGTGCATAAGAGTGATCCCCGGGTTTCTATAAGTACTAGTTTGGTTGTTATGTCATTTTTTTAAAGACTTCAAATGGTGAAGTTCCTTCAACTTGAGCATATTGAGATATTGTTGATATATATTATTTTTTTGTTGAATGACTATATATGCAAAGAAATTGAAATGGTTGTTGAACATAATAACTATAGCAATGCATGGATTAATTCGACTAATAGTTAATGTTTGGATGACATCGTGCATTAGGAAAGGGTGCAGGCTATTCTAGGAATTTGATATTAAAATGACCCTTAATGGAAATAGGATTTGAGGCAAGTGAGTGCCTCCAACCATCAAAATATCCTTAAAGAAAACCATTAACTAAACATGCATAGTAATGGAAGCCATGAAAAAATGGAAATTAGCCATACTATAACAATGGGTAATGATGAGCCCCAATTTTTGGTAACAATTTGGGCTCATTTGGCCTACTTACCTTGCTCAATCCTTCATCTTTTATCACTTATGCATCATTTCTTAGTCTATTCGTGTTATTTGTAGGAAGAAGGGCAGGCATTATTCCTATGTGACTAATACATGATGATTTCAGGTTTTTTTGACATTAAATGGAGCAAAGACCACGCAAATGGAGACAAGGAGACAACAAAGGTGGCATTGCGGGTTTATAGGGAGGTTGTCCACAGTCTTGAATGACCTCCCTCGTAATCTCCACCCCAACTCCGAGCTCCAACAGCTATCCCCACCGAGCTGAAAGGCAGCCAACGGATTCTACAGGAACAGCAGTTCACTTTCAGTTGGACAGTCGAGCTCCACTAATTGAGGAAGCCAGCTTGATCCTCATCATGTATAAATATTGAGGCCGTAACCTTTGATAGGAGCTTTTTGAACTTTTGAACTACTGTTGCAATTTCTAAGCACGAGCTACAACTCGGTTTTTGCTCTTTGTAAGCCAGTTTTGGCATGTTGTTAGACTCATGGTTATGATCTTTTAATAAAGGCAGGCAGCTTTGGATTCAATTCTGAGTTCTTAAGGGAGCTATAGCTCTCAGGTTAGGGCCCAACCTGAGAGCAATAGACCCCCTTTTCCTTGTATTGGTACTTGTCTTTCCTTTCAGCACTTCATTTCTTTGCTTTGACATGCATTTGGAAAACACAGTCCGTTGATTTAATTTCTTTAATGTGATTGAGTAGGATTAGTTTATGGTTAAAGTGCTTTCAGTAGCTTAGATTAGAGTAGGAGTATTAGCATTCATTAGAGCTCCAAGAAAAGGTTGACAGTGCACTCACTACCATCTCTGTTTAGAGATTGGGGGTGTAGACCGTACCAACCACAAAAAAACGCAGTCTTATACGTTCATGCAAGCTGCAACACCATCATTTCAGTCATTTCAATTGTAGATCCATCCATGCATTCTGATCTTGAGCAATACTTCTTTGTTCCAACACCATGCACGATTTCTCTCCAATGTTTACATTGCTGTTCGTTGGTTTAATAACACAGTTAGAATAGGTGGATGAATTCTCGGTTTTGTGCAAGACATAGAGTATTTGTTTCATTTACACTACGCAGCATTGTTCCATTATCTTCTTCTTCTTCTCAACCATGCCTAAGCCACCTGCTTGACCTCTGTTCAGCTCGTTTGCCTTCCAACCCTTCTATTGTTCACGTAGCTCCATCTTTTTGACTTTTCATTGCTTCCACCCTTCTATCCACCAACCAACTTTACCCACTCTTTCTCCATCTGATATCTCTGTCCCTGAGCCATCACAAGCTCCCTTTTCATCCTACCTATCCACCCATACAGCTCCTTGACTCCTCCATCACCCAAAACTCCAACTATAGCACATCCTGTAGAAGTTAGCAGACTTCCTGTAGAAATCCCGAGTTTCCTGTAGGATCCCCTGCAGACATCCTGTAGAAGCTTGCAAACTCGGTTGCCAAGCACCTGAACGTTGTGGACCTCCGTGGAATGATGTTAGAGATCCCCTGGAACCTCTCCTAGCCTTCATGACCTTTTTCCGGCCTTCCTTCCCTCCGAACTACCCATGCACAGTCAAAACCTAATAAGAAACAAAGTCATAATAACTCCAACCACTTAAGAAAAAATACAAAAATGTGTTCTCTTCAATGAAAGTAGTTTAAATTCATGCATCTGATCTCACTAGAAGTAATGGCATCATTTCTAGAAGTTTGCACTCCCACCATTGCATCATAGAGATTAAACTAGTCAGATTAGGGTTTACTAGGGTTTCCATGTTTGGTTGGCTTTCGGTTCATTCTTACAAAGTAGGTTAATTTCCTCTGAGATAGCCTTCGTTCATCATTTAAAAAGCTTCTTTTGAGAACATATAGAAGTTGGCTTGAGACCTAGCAGACTTGTGCCAGCTGACCAAGTGACAGCTGCGACAAGAGCTAGTACTTGTGCATACAGCACCGTCGCTTCCAAGTTTGTTACGAACTACCGGGTTGATAAAATTAGAGATAGGAAGCTACAGGAGTTGTAGCATTATTGCTACAATACTGGAGCCCACCATATTTTTGGCGCCGTTGCCGGGGAAGCATCAGAGTATTAGTAATTGTTGCTTTTCTTCTATTTTCTTACTCTTGCCTTCTGCAAAAGTAGCATAGACATTCCAACTTTCATAGATTAGAATTTCTCGCTTTCATAGATTAGCATTTCAATTCTGCAATTTCATTTCTGCAAGCGTAGATTAGCCTTTCAATCTGCAAGCGTAGACTAGAATTTCCATTCCTGCAATTTCATTTGAGCAAAGTAGATTAGTTCTTTGCTGCTTTCAATTTAATTCTGCATCTTTATTTCAGTAAGATAGTTAGTTGTAGATCAATCTGTTTCAGTTTTGCAGGTACCAAAGAAAAACAAAATCAATCAAAAAAAAGTCTTTCCATTTCATGCATCGTAGGAATCGAGATAAAATAGGCAAATTCTTACCCAACACCCCCACCACATCACTGAGTCACCCTTCTCTCTTCTTCGGTGACAGTGATCCAGAAGAACCTATAGGTGAACCTCCTAAGATATACGAAGATCCTATAGCAGAAGAAGAATTAGAGACCATCCCATCTGAAGCTATGGCTGACCATAGAGGAGAAGATGAGAGAATAGAAGGTGCCTTCCCCATCCGAGAGACCAATGGAGAGATGAAAATGAAGAACATTAGCCCCTCCGCTTTACCCCACTTCCATGGACTGACTACTGAAGATCCTGATACCTTCCTGTTTGAGTTTACTGTCCTTTGTAGAACCTATGATTATACTGAAGATGAGCAGAAGCTGAAACTCTTCCCTTCAACTCTTAAGGATGCAACATTACGTTGGTTCATGGGCTTACCTAGGAATAGTATCACTACTTGGGCTCAGATGCAGCAAGCTTTCAATACCAAGTACCGAGACTACTGTAGGTCCAAGGAAACCAAGGGAGAAATCTTTCGGATGACTATGGGAAATGATGAGTCCTTAGAGGATTATGAGGTTAGGTTCCAACTTAGCTATAAGCGGGCCAGGTGCACACTTGACCCTGAATCCCTCAAGTTGGTCCTGCTCCGAGGAGTCCCTGAAGACCTCTTAGGTACCCTTCACATGTTAGCTGGGGGGGATATTTACCAACTGCCTTATGAGGACATCAAGACTGTGTTTAGAAACCACTCCAGGGTAGCTCGGAAACGAGGTAGAGGAAACCTCCTCTCAACTGGTGTCCCTTTCTCCAAACATGAGTTTGCAAATCAATTAGAAGATCTTAAGAGTGAGGTGAGACAGACCATTGCCATGCAACTGGACACATTCAGGATCCAGCAGAAGAAGGAAGAAGCTGAGAGAGCCTTGGCTGTCTTTTGCCCTAGATGTACAAGGAGACACCCTAAGAACAAATGTCCATTGCATTCGGTTGAAGTGTGTTTCGTTTGTGAGGAGGACCATCCCACAAATCAATGTCCAACCTTACCTGGGTTTAAAGCCATGTACCAAGGGACAGAAGCTCCCACTGAACCTCTCTATTTCCTCAACCAAAGAAGGCCACAAGGACCCAGACCTTACCAGCAGGGGATGCAAGGGGCACCTCAAGCTTATTACAACCCCAACCAATCGACTCCTATGCCTTCCTGGGGCCCCCCTGCTCATCCTTCCTGGTCTATGCCTCCTCCATGGTCTTACCCACCTCAGTACCCTACTCAACCCACTACTCATTCCTATCACTCACATGCCCAGCCACAGCCTCAGTGGAATGCACCTCAGTCGGGGTGGAGGCCCCAGTACAACACTCCTCCTGCCATTTTGCCTCCACCACCAGTTCAACCTCAACCATTACCTCCTGCTCCTCCAAGGAAACCTCAAATACCTGATCAACCGAACTCGAACCCCAACAATAGACAGGCCCAGCAGGTATACACTGGGGAAACATCATGCCCTACTTATGCTGTGGAGATCCAGGAGATCAATCTTTGATCTGGAAAGACTCTTCCGGATTGCCAACCTCCTCCCCCAGAGGATGAGGAAGATAAACAGGAAAGTGAACCAAAGGCTATTCCACCCTTTCCTGAGAGACTAACAGCCACCACACAACCCAACCCAGAGGAGGATGAGCTTCTGGGTGAGCTCAAGCAGTTGTGTGTGAAAATACCACTTCTCTAAACCATCAAGGATGTGCCAATATACAACAAGCTGGTTAAGGAAAAGTGTTTTAAACACCCAGGCAGGTGAAAGAGAGATGCTTCAACCATCAATGTCTTAGGACAACTGTCTGACCTTATGTTAGGACAAGTCATCTGCCCAAAGTATCTAGATCCTGGGAGTCCTGTAGTAGATGTCCACATCAATGGCACCATCATACCTCACACCTTGATTGATTTGGGGGCTACCATTAATGTGATGACCAGGGATACCATGCTCAAACTCAATCTTCAGGGTTCCTTGAGGAAGACCTCGACAGTACTGCAACTAGCAGATCGCTCCACTATGACTCCCGAAGGGATTGTGGAGGATGTCTTGGTCTCTGTCGACTCTTGGGAATACCCTGCAGATTTCTTGGTTCTGCAACCCAAGGCAAAGCTTACTGGATATCCTCTTATTTTGGGAAGGCCTTGGTTAGCCACTGCAGATGCTTACATAAGTTGTCGTGCAGGAAATATGACCATCAAAAATGGTCCTATGTCCAAGTAGCTAGTCCTATACCCTCCTGCCCAACCTTCCTTAGAGCATGACTTACCACTTTGGTTGGAGGAAGGAGAAGAGGATGAAGTGTACTCAGCACCTTTGTGCACCCTAGATACCACTAGAAGAGACCCCCCAACCGAGGATGAATTGATTGAGACCTTGATCCAGAATCCACCTTCCAGTGCACTATCCTTAGAGAAATTGGTGGAGGATGCCCAAGCCAGTACCGTAGTGGAGCTTTGTACAACCAACCCTGTCACTCCCAGAGTCAAGAATGTGGAGTTCGGCCCTGAGAGAACGTTAAAGATCAGCTCCTCCCTATCTCCTTCCCAGGAAAAGGAGCTGTGTAGCCTGTTGGCCAGCCATCTAGATGCTTTTGCTTGGAGCTATAAGGAGATGAAAGGAGTCCATCCTTCGGTCTGTACCCATCACATATACATCAAAGAGGATTGTAAACCGAATAGACAACCTCAGAGGAGAATGAATCCAGCCCTTAAGGACATTGTCAAGGAAGAATTGCAAAAACTGTTGGATGCCGGATTCATTTACCCCATCTCAGATAGTGAATGGGTGTCCCCTCTGGTGTTGGTTCCCAAGAAGAATGGGAAGTGGAGAATCTGTGTGGACTACTGAGAACTGAACAAAGCTACCAAGAAAGACCATTTCCCTTTACCTTTCATAGATCAAGTGTTGGATGGACTGGCAGGAAAGAAGTTCTTCTCTTTCCTGGATGGGTTTAGCGGGTACAACCAGATCCAAATCAGCCTAGAAGACCAAGATAAGACCACCTTCACTTGTCCTTGGGGTACCTTTGCCTACCGAGTTCTTCCCTTTGGGCTATGCAATGCTCCTGCTACCTTCCAGAGAGCTGTCTTGAGCATCTTCTCGGAGTTGGTCCATGATGCGGTGGAAATCTATATGGATGACTTCACTCCTTACGGGTCCAACTTCCAGGAAGAATTGTCCAATCTGGGAAAGGTCCTAACCAAATGCATTGAGATGAACCTGTCCCTTAGTCCTGAAAAATGTGAATTCTTGATGACTGAAGGGACCGTGCTAGGCCATACCATTTCTTGCCAAGGGTTAGAGGTGGATCCTAACAAAATTGCTCTCATCAAGAAGGTTCCACCTCCTCAAAAGGTAAGGGATGTTCGGAGTTTCTTAGGATTAGCAAGGTACTACAGGAGATTCATTAAAGAATTCAGCAAGCTAGCCTCGCCATTGTTTGGCCTGTTGGCAAAAGATGTGGAGTTTAAATGGACTGACGATTGTCAGAGGGCTTTGAATGAATTGAAGGACAAGTTGGTGTCAGCCCCAATCTTGAGAGGTCCAAACTAGGCCCTACCTTTCCACATCCACACTGATGCCTCGAACAAAGCCATAGGTGCAGCTTTAGGACAAGTTGAACAAAAACTTCCATATGCCATTTACTTTGTTAGCAAAAACTTGTCCAAAGCTGAACTGAATTACACTATAACTGAGAAAGAGGTTTTGGCTGTGGTCCATGCACTGAACAAGTTCCGACATTATATCACTGGTTACCAAACATTTGTACATACAGATCATGTTGCAATTAGATATTTAATGAATAAACCAGATGTGAATGCTCGTATTATTAGATGGTTACTTTTGTTGTAGCAGTTTGATTTGACCATTGTTGACAAACCAGGTAAAGAAAATGTTGTTGCTGACTTTTTATCTTGATTGGATTTGTCTGCAGATGAGGATGGGACAGTGGATGACCAGATGCCCGATGAACATCTGTTTGCTATCTCAGCCTTCTCTCCATGGTTTGCTGATATAGCAAACTACCTTGTTTTAGCACAGTTCCCTCCGCACCTATCTTCAAGGGAGAAGAGCAGAATCATTAGAAAAAGTGCCTCATTTACTTGGATCGGGGGCAATCTGTTCAAGCTTGGCCCCGATCAGATCTTAAGGCATTGTGTATGGGAGGAGGAAGTCTTTGATATCCTCCTCACTTGTCATGATGGGCCTTGTGGAGGACATTTTGCAGCGAAGAGGACTGCCTTCAAAATCCTGCAGGCAGGCTACTATTGGCCCACACTCCATCAAGATGTCAGAAGATATATTAGCCAATGTGACCAATGCCAAAGAATGGGGAAACCGACTCAAAGGGATGAGATGCCTCTCCAACCTCAAGTGACTCTTGAGCCATTTGAGAAGTGGGGTATGGACTTTGTGGGTCCAATCAACCCTCCTTCGAGGCAAAGGTCTTACATCATTGTGTGTACTGACTACCTGACAAAGTGGGCAGAGACTAAAGCAATCAAAACAGCAACAGAAGAGAAGGTGGCCGAGTTCTTAAGAGAAAACATCTTCTACAAGTTTGGCTACCCAGAGAGCTGGTCACCGATCAAGGGAACCAGTTCACATCCAACTTGATTGAAGACCTACTAGCTGATCACAAGATCAAGCATAGGACTTCCACCCCCTATCACCCTCAAGCAAATGGGCAGGTGGAAGTCACCAATAGAGCATTGGAAGGGATCTTGACTATGGTGGTGAGCAGAAGCAGAAAGGACTGGGCAGATCGCCTGGTTGAGGCCACATGGGCTTACAACACCACCTGGAAGACCACAACCGGCTTCACACCTTATGAGCTGGTCTATGGGAAGAAAGCTTTGCTGTCCATTGAATTTGAATACAACACTTTGAGGATGGTAGCTCAGCTGGACCTAGATCTCAGCCATGCACAACAAGAAAGGTTATTGCAGCTGAATGGACTGGACACGTACCGAATGCAGGCCCTCCTTCACTCAGAAGTGGTTCAACTTCAGAGAAAGGTGTGGCATGACCAACACCTCAATGACAAGCAATTCCAGCCAGGAGATTGGGCACTGTTGTATGACTCCAGATATAAAGATTTCAAGGGGAAGATGAGAACCAGATGGCTAGGACCATATGCAATGGAAAAATGCCATGACAATGGATCTGTTCTTATTCGAACCATTGATGAGGAAGCCATCCCCATGCTTGTCAATGGGCATCGATTGAAGATCTACAGGAAGCCTCTCTCAAGACAAGAGTTCATCAAAACTATGGAGAAATCAGTGATGGTCATAGAGAAGGGTTCTGCCTCTGCTTTGGGCATACCCTGAAAGATTTAAAAAAAAAAAAATAATAATAATAAAGATCCTTGGGTGAAAAACTTTCTGAGGCGCCCAAGGCAGATGGTAGGGGTGAAAACCTCATCGAGGCACCCCTATTGTCTTTAAAAAAAAAAGAGATGTGAAAAAGATCCTTGAGTGAAAACCTCTCTGAGGCGCTTAAGGCAGATGGCAAGGGTGAAAACCTCATCGAGGCACCCATGTTATCTTTCAAAAAAAGAAAAAAAAAAAAAAAAAGAAAAAAAAAACAATAAGAAAAAAGACAAGGACAGCAAGTTCATAATGTAAAATTGCATGTAGGTTGCAGGTGTTCTATGGAGGAGAGGAAGCCTCTCAACTCAAAGCCAAGGATCCTTATCATGTTGTCAGGAGACCTCACCAGCACCTCCTCCAAGAATACTCATTTTCTCCAAGGTATGTGCACAATTTTATCACGGCTTGAGTCTTCTACAGGAAGATGCAGATTTTCTACAGGAAGGTGCAGACTTTCTACAGGAAATGCAAACTTTCTACAGGAAGCTCTGTATTTCTACAGGAAACTTCCTGTAGAAGTTCGGGACGGCCCATAATTTATTCTATGAGGAGATCTAACGACTAAGGCTTGGTTTGGACACATGCAAGCTACTGTTGTCACCCTTGCACACTGTTGTCACCTCGTCCTACCATCCTTGTCGACATGCAACGAAGTTACCTGCACCAGCAAAGCAGATCGTTGAGTTACCAAAGAGAAAGCAATTTTTAAGATAAAAAAAATGCTGAGATGTCATACCATATCCATCCCAGCCACCCATGAGCTCAGGGAGCATGATCGGGAGGCCAAATCCTTCGTCGTGCAGCATGCACCCGAGGAGGAAGAACTGTTACAAGACATCCTGTGGGAGTCCTGTAACAGTTAAGCCCGCTAGAGTGTACACCAATCACAGCGCTGGCCATATGCAATGAAAACGCGGGCGCATGCAGCCACAACATCCAATCCATCGTCGGCAGCCTATAAACATGAACCTCTGGGCCTGTGCAAATTCATCAGCGGCAAACGAATCCACTCATCATCGTCCAAAAACTGAAAAATCGTGTTGCGGCCGCACAGGTAAGTGTCTCGACCCTTTCTTCTATCAGATTGCATGAATTTTACTTTGAATTGTTTGCAAAGTGTGAAGTGAATGGGTTGAGCATCTGTATGGCCATTTGACTGGCCACGTCGACCAGTTAATGGTCTAGTCGGATGTTTGGGTGGCGGCCATGGAAAAATGAATGGGCAGCACACACGTGAGAGCAATCCCGTCGAGAAAAACGTATTTAGGAGAAGAGACGGCGGCGGATCTGCGGGGGGATGATGTGGCAGTAAGTGAACTCGCAGGCAAATGATGGGACGACGTCATCCAATGGTCTGGCGGGGACAGCTCACCCCCGCTCCACAGATTCTGCCGATTCAAATCTAATCGGCTAGATCGCCCCATGCATTTATCATTCACCGTTTGGAACGCGAGTGATCATCTGGATCCCTCTGCAGTTCGATACGCCGAGCCTTTGGCTATCAAAACACCTGTGAAGCAACACCAAGAGCGCAGACCAACTGCAGTCTTTCCCAGAAATCGCGCGCTTCTCCTATAGGAAAGCTGTTTCTATAGGAAGGCGGGGTCCTCACGTCAAAAGGTGGCAGATAAAAAGGTAAACCTGAACTCTCCATGCAATTGGCTTTTGAAGGTGGCAGAATCGTTGTCTACAGTCTGGTCATAGGAAATTGTTGCAATTGTTGTCTGCTGTGCATAAACTGTCGTTCTACAGGATGTCAGTGTAATTAAGTTGTGTTAAGGTCCTCAGAGATAAGCTTCGTGGATTATATGCATGACAGAAGCGTAATTCTACGCTCTGTCTCAGTAGACCAAATTTCTTCCGCGTTCACCACCTCTAGTTAAAGCAACAATTTTTATCATGCCGGGTGGGTTTATTAGACGGGAACCCACTGATTCAACAAAGTTAAGGGAAAATCTTGAGGTAGTGGAGCTCTTCACACGAGCACAATGGATATCCTTCTGTGACAAGTTGCAGGGTTATGACGACAAAGTGGCAGAAGAGTTCTTACAAGCTTTGAGGCCGAAATCCAAAACATTGGCCACCGTGAAATTCAGGGGCCTAAGCCTCAAGCTCACCCCGCAATATATCAGTCGAATTACTGAACTTCCAATGGGTTTGCCATGGGATAAGGAAGAAACGAAGTTGAGCCAACAGGCCAAGAAAGAATTCTTTCCCCCAGAGGAGGAATTCTCGGAAGACAAGAATGGGGTGCGTAGAACCAGTTTGCTGCCACCATGGAATGAAGTTAGCCTGCAGATCATGAAGTATATAACCTACGAAGGCCGTTTTAGCATTGTGTACGGGTATTACTTTAGGTTGCTCACTGAATTGAGGCACCAGATTGATCTTCCTGTAGAAAATAAACTGAGCATCCCCTATTTCCTGCTACAGTCTCTAATTGAGTGTGCCACAAAGTTAAAAGAAGGCATACCAGACCAGGTAGCCCACCATGGATTGATCAAACTTCTCGTGGAGGATGCGCTTCATTCATATAAGTTTCCTCTCTCATGGGAAGCATTCATAAACTTGACAAGAGATGGAGACATAAGAATGTTGACCGAAGAAAGTGGTTCCTCCAGCAGTGAGGAAAAAGAATCAGTGGCCGCGGGAAAGAAGGAAACATGCCAGAAGACCCCAACCACAGTGCAGAAGAAAGAACAAAGGAAGAAGCATGAGAAAAAGGATGCCAAGGAGAAAGATGACACACCCATCTTGACAACAAGAGAGAAAAGGTTGCAAGGCAGAACAGACAAAGCTGAGAAGGTCCACATCAGCAAAAGTACCTCATCAGCACCCGCAACCAAGTCAAAAAGCAAAATCCATGTAGCAAAGCAACCCAAGGCGGCAACACCTGTTTCTACAGGAAAGTCGAAACCGGCTTCTACAAGAAGCCCGAAAATTATTGAAAAAGGGTCTTCTACAGGAAGCCCGAAAATTACTAAAACAGGGTCTTCTACAGGAAGCCCGAAATTGACTAAAACAGGGTCTTCTACAGGAAGCCCCAAAAAAGTGAAACCCAAGGAGAAGAAGGATGATATTCGTGAAAGGGAGGCAGCAGCTGTGCTGGCCGCCCTCAGCATGCCACCTAAGCCAAAAGAGAAGAGAAATAGGGAGACCCCTCTATACTTTAAAGCTCGAAGAAGTGTTAGGATAAAGACGGGCAAGCCACAGCCTCCGTCCAGTAGCCCGATTATTATTGAAGATGCCCCTACATCGCCCAAGGAAACGTCCCCCTCGAGGATATCAATCACCTATGAGAGGGGGAGCCCAAAGAAAACTACGTGGCAAGAAAAGTTAGACCTGTTGACTGAAAAAGCTCGGCTACAGGAGGCTGAAAATGTTCTACAGGAAACTCTGGCCCGGCTACAGGAAATAGAGAGGAGGGAAGGAGAAGGACCCTCATCACCACCAAGGGAGGGCGAGGTAGAGCCACCTAAAGAAGTAGAAAAAGAACATATACCAGAGCCCATCCCTCAGCCTAGTCTGAGTTCATACTACACCTTTTTAGAGGCGGGCAAAATCATACCTCAGAAATTTACTGTGCCACTGTTTTTTGCATTAGAGGAAGAAAGAGTCCTTACACACACGTGGATGAAGATTGCCAAGTCAAAGGGTGTGGCGGACATAGGCCCTTTACAAGAGCAACTCAAGGAGGCCAGGAGTGAATTAGCCATGGCTAAACATGTGGCCAATTGTCAAAGAGTGTACCTACAGGAAGAAAACCGGAAGCTAAGATTGCAGCTACAGGAGCTGAGGGCAGGGACAGGTACATCCTCCAAGGACACCACAGAAGAACAGCAAGGCAAAAAGGAACTGACCACCGGTCTTGGGGACCCAATGAAACTTCTACAGGAAGCAGAACAACAAGCACAAATCGAAGTGCAAGCTCTAAAAGAACAATTGCAGCAAAAAGAGGCACAATTGGCCTGTATGGTCAGTTGGGCCATGGAGGCAATTCAGTGTAGACAACCTGCCAAGTCCTATGGTTTGTACTTGAAAGACCAATTGCTGCAGTTCCAAATAAATACCTTGGCACAAAGAGGTATTTCTCAGATCGAAGACCCACAGCAATTTTCTGAGTTGTGCAGTACTAGTTCGTCAGAGGATAAAGCCAAATTAGCGGAGTTTTACCTCCATAATTTGGCCTTGCCTAATGTAGTTTCCTGGGATCCCAATACTGCCTTGGGAGATATGAAATTAATGGCATTCGCTTCATGGTTGAACCATGAGGATCAAAGAGCAGCAGAAACAAAATCGGTCATGAACCGAGAATTAAACGAGCCATTGCTCATTCGAGCAGAACCAGAGGATCCAGTTGCACTCATCTCAGCACACCAACACTTGTCTACTGATCCTACAGCTTCATTAAGATATATAGATCAACAGGCCCAAGCCATAGCTCATTTTGAAGACATGGAAAGACTGTTAGGAGAAAATGTTGTCCAAGCATGCACACGCAGATGGAATACATTGGCACACAGTTTGAAAATCCGAGAGTACCATACCCCAACTCGGATGAGGGAAGCTCTGGTAAGGGTAGCCCTTTACAAGAAATCCATGCAAAACCTCCAGGCCAGCTGGATTGGCCTTAAACTCAGCCCACCACTGCTGCTAGGATTGACTGAAGGCAGCACAGAAAAGGATGACAGTGAACAATGGGAAGAGGTGAACAGGAAAGCTGGGTTTCATATCAGCAAGGAGGACACTACTACAGAGGCTTGGGATATAAGGGTAGCAGTAAAAGAAATGAAGGATGAAGAGTTGGACTAAGTTGCTCAAGGATGAGCAAATATTTTAGCTGGGGCGTGATGATGAGCCCCAATTTTTGGTAACAATTTGGGCTCATTTGGCCTACTTACCTTGCTCAACCCTTCATCTTTTATCACTTATGCATCATTTCTTAGTCTATTCGTGTTATTTGTAGGAAGAAGGGCAGACATTATTCCTATGTGACTAATACATGATGATTTCAGGTTTTTTTGACATTAAATGGAGCAAAGACCACGCAAATGGAGACAAGGAGACAACAAAGGTGGCATTGCGGGTTTATAGGGAGGTTGTCCACAGTCTTGAATGACCTCCTTCGTGATCTCCATCCCAACTCTGAGCTCCAACAGCTATCCCCATCGAGCTGAAAGGCAGCCAATGGATTCTACAGGAACAGCAGTTCACTTTCAGTTGGACAGCCGAGCTCCACCAATTGAGGAAGCCAACTTGATCCTCATCATGTATAAATATTGAGGCCGTAGCCTTTGATAGGAGCTTTTTGAACTTTTGAACTACTGTTGCAATTTCTAAGCACGAGCTACAGCTCGGTTTTTGCTATTTGTAAGCCAGTTTTGGCATGTTGTTAGCCTCATGGTTATGATATTTTAATAAAGGCAGGCAGCTTTGGATTCAATTCTGAGTTCTTAAGGGAGCTATAGCTCTCAGGTTAGGGCCCAACCTGAGAGCAATAGACCTCCTTTTCCTTGTATTGTTACTTGTCTTTCCTTTCAGCACTTCATTTCTTTGCTTTGACATGCATTTGGAAAACACAGTCTGCTGATTTAATTTCTTTAATGTGATTGAGTAGGATTAGTTTATGGTTAAAGTGCTTTCAGTAGCTTAGATTAGAGTAGGAGGATTAGCATTCATTAGAGCTCCAAGAAAAGGTTGACAGTGCACTCACTGCCATCTCTGTTTAGAGATTGGGGGTGTAGACCGTACCAACCACAAAAAAACGCAGTCTTATACGTTCATGCAAGCTGCAACACCATCATTTCAGTCATTTCAATTATAGATCCATCCATGCATTCTGATCTTGAGAAATACTTCTTCGTTCCAACACCATGCACGATTTCTCTCCAAAGTTTACATTGTTGTTCGTTGGTTTAATAACACAGTTAGAATAGGTGGATGAATTCTCGGTTTTGTGCAAGACATAGAGGATTTGTTTCATTTACACTGCGCAACATTGTTCTATTATCTTCTTCTTCTTCTCAACCGCGCCTAAGCCACCTGCTTAACCTCTGTTCAGCTCGTTTGCCTTCCAACCCTTCTACTGTTCACGTAGCTCCATCTTTTTGACTTTTCATTGCTTCCACCCTTCTATCCACCAACCAAATTTACCCACTCTTTCTCCATCTGATCTCTCTATCCCTGAGCCATCACAAGCTCCCTTTTCATCCTACCTATCCACCCATACAGCTCCTCAACTCCTCCATCACCCAAAACTCCAACTATAGCACATCCTGTAGAAGTTAGCAGACTTCCTGTAGAAATCCCGAGTTTCCTGTAGGATCCCCTGCAGACATCCTGTAGAAGCCTGCAAACTCGGTTGCCAAGCACCTGAATGTTGTGGACTTCCGTGGAATGATGTTAGAGATCCCCTGGAACCTCTCCTAGCCTTCATGACCTTTTTCCAGCCTTCCTTCCCTCCGAACTACCCCTGCACAGTCAAAACCTAATAAGAAACAAAGTCATAATAACTCCAACCACTTAAGCAAAAATACAAAAATGTGTTCTCTTCAATGAAAGTAGTTTAAATTCATGCATCTCATCTCACTAGAAGTAATGGCATCATTTCTAGAAGTTTGCACTCCCACCATTGCATCATAGAGATTAAACTAGTCAGATTAGGGTTTACTAGGGTTTCCATGTTTGGTTGGCTTTCGGTTCATTCTTGCAAAGTAGGTTAATTTCCTCTGAGATAGCCTTCGTTCATCATTTAAAAAGCTTCTTCTGAGAACATATAGAAGTTGGCTTGAGCCCTAGCGGACTTGTGCCAGCTGACCAAGTGACAGCTGCGACAAGAGCTAGTACTTGTGCATACAACACCGTCGCTTCCAAGTTTGTTACGAACTACCGGGTTGATAAAATTAGAGATAGGAAGCTCCAGGAGTTGTAGCATTATTGCTACAATACTGGAGCCCACCAGGTAAGTTGAAGGAATTGTTTAAGAATTCCTTGAGGTTTCGTTTATATTGTTGTTAAAATAATTTCAATGGAATTCATGTATTGCATGAATCCCCAAGAAGGGCATCATTAAGGTAGAAAGATACCAATACACATATGGTTTTGTAATATAATATAAATATGTATGAATTTCACAAGTTGAAGATGATAATGGTGGATAATATGGAGGAAATATGGGCTTTTGAAACTGTGAAACCCATGAGAATGAAACTTGATCAACCCAAGAGGTTGTGTGTGTGACTTCAAAAAGGGGATGGTTGTTGGCCAGATAAATCGATCTTGCAGACAAGGCCGATCTGCCTAGTATCAAAAGATATCTAGCAACAAGCAAGACAAGGAAATCTACTTTTCTCTAAACATATTGTGATTCATTAATAAAAACTATAGAGGTGTTTAGACCCTACCTTAAGTCCAATGCTAGTTTGTAGCAGCCATCCTTCAACCGTCCGAAAGAGTTTCCTTTTGAGAACCTGCAATCACAAACAAGCACACATCAAATAACACCTGCATAGCTAATATAATAAATTATATTCATTATGGTGATCAAGGAATCCATAAAATAAACCATAAAACACAGCTTATTGAGAAAAATAAACTTGTTTGTATTAACTTTGAAATAGAATAACTTTACAACCTTTGGTGCCTTGATGTTGTACAAGCTCTTCCCAGGGTCCGAAACAGGAATCTCCTCTACTTTGACAAGCCTCACACTCTTCCAAATGAGATCAAAGAGGTATGTAATCTTTCCTCACAAAAGCTCAATTAGGAAGACTAAGTTCCAGCAGCATTTCACCTCAAAAATATTCAGCTTTCAACCTCCCAAGTAACCAGCCCAATGCTTCATTTTATAGTGCAAAGGAAGGAGATTACAGGTCCACCTATGAAGGGATAGAGTCCTCCTTCAAAGGGATAAGCTCCTCACATCAAGGGGTTAGCTCTTTAAGGTATGGGATGCATGAACCTTAAAGAAGTGAACTTGCCACCTCAAGATTCCTTCCAAAAGCTTCTAGAAATGACTCAAAGTGAGTTTTTAAGAATATACTTGCGGCTTTTTGACTTTTACAGGGTTCCGCACCCATTACATAGAGACAGAGCGGTCAAGTACACAGGGAACATGACCTTTAGGTGCGGGACCGCAGGTAATGCTAAGAGAAAGTGCAGAACTAGAGTTTTATAGGCTTTTGAGGGCTTTCTCTTATTTTCAAGGCTTGATATGAAGAACTGAGGCTTAAGACTTGCAAAGGAGGAAAGTATGAGTGATAATGGACTCACACAGATTGCAGAATGTCATGGTGACAATTTTTGTGCAACAGATTTCCCCCTAAAGTGTGAAGTCTGTAATAGATGAAAATGAAGTCTTTCATGTATGAAGAGTGAAGTACTTTATCATTTCAAGGATCATCCTATGGACACCCCAGTTGGAACCTATAAAAACATTCAATGCAAAATACATATATGTGAACATATCATCGCTGAGGTAGGAATTCCCATACTCAGATCTAGAAAACTAACTAAACTGTTCTGATATAGGAATGATTTTGTAATACATCATGAGTATAGACATATGTAGACACAGTATGGGTGCAACCATCTATTTATGAATAGTCCACTTTATAATGAATAACAAAATTCCTCGCAGCCTGGATGGTGGAAACTAGATCCAGGGTCTTGATTTCTGCTTCTCGAACTAATACGATTCTATCCATGTGAATGAATGTGTCGAAGTCGAACATGGTAGGTGCCACTTGATTACAAGTCAATGATGTGAATTGTTAACAAGTGTGAGAGAAACCACCAGTAGTGTCAATGGCTCTCAAAGTACTTAGTACAATCCTTGAAATGTGAATAGATGAGCTGATGTCGAACATGTCATAGAATCTTTTGATCAAAGGTCAATGATGCAACCTGTCGTCGAAGGCGAGAAACCTGTCATTAGGGCATGCAGATTCCAAGGTACTAATGATTTCTAGATCATCTTTCTAGATAATGAGCTGAAGTCGATAGAAAGAGATCTGTCATAGGCAAGCCCACAACACGAAATCATAGATCAAGTTTGAAGAAATATATTTGGCAAGGACTAACTCAAGGATGGTCAAAATGGATGACAGATATTTTGCAGATGAATGGTTTATCTGAACTAACCTCTTGAACACATAATGACACTGCAGATGGTTTGGTGACAATTGACCCAAAGCTAATACCCAGAAACTGGCTGAAGACTTTCAATATGGTTTGATTAACTGTTAGGCAAAGGATTTCCCAACCCAAGTGAACAAAAAGTTTCGTGTTCAAGAGTGGTTAACTGCTTTTCTAAAACACAAAGTGTAACAAACAGGTTCATTTTCCTCTCTTTTCCCCCACCATTTCTAGCAAGTACCTCTTTATTTTTGACAAGCTTGAGGAGGATAACATTTGCTTGGTTATAAGCTCATCCTTCGGATGAGTCCAACTTAGTTTAAAATTTGAACCCTAAGAAGGAGTGGTTCATTCCTGTTTAAAATTGAACAGGTCCTTTACTATTAAATTTTAATGAGTCTAGTATAGGAAAAACTCGGTGTTTTTCAATTTTAGGGAGTCAGAAGAAAAACTTAATAAAACTCCATGGATGTCCTTTTTCGTAAATTTTTGTCTCCCAAGCCTGAAAAAGTATAAAATAATACTTGAGAGAACCGCTTGACCATTATGATCAAGGAGTACTTTTCATAATTAGTGGCTCTGATCTAAAAAAGTAAAAAAGCAATCGAAGACACGTCATTTTATAACCAATATCGAACTTGAAACGACAAAAGTCTGACGCTCTTTTCATGTTTATATGGTCAGAAAAGAGTTGTAAGTGGACCGTCCTTTTAATTCCGTTTTAACAAGTTTAAAAAGGAAAAACTCGGCAATCTTTTCATATTTTACGAGTCAGAAAAGAGCTTAAAGAGGACTCCAATGTTTTTTGTTGAAAATGATCAATTTTCCCTGAAAAATCCAATATTCTGCACAAAAACTCAAAAAATTACTCATACCTGTTTAAGATAAATAAAAATGCATCAAAAAGTTACCTTTTTAAAGTAAAAAATAAATAAATTAAAAATTCATTTATTCAAAAAAGCTTATAAAAAGGGCTTTTGTAAATTCATTTTTACCGTTTGACTTCAGAGTGAGAAGAGAGAGCTTTTGGGTAAGAAACTTCCTGTGAAGATTGCGGAAAATCCGTCCATTGGAATCGAAAACTGTCAGCTCCAGGTAATCCACATCATCCTTATCTTGCATTTCAATCATTTGCATTTCGTTTTAGGGCTTTAAATTTGATTTTTTAAGGAGAATTTGTTTTAGAAAAATGCTCACGAGGGTCCGCAGGTGCAACATGCGGCCCCTGCAGACCCTGACTTTTTCCTACAAAAGAAAAAGTTGTGGGTCCACACCTATTGCTTACCACAAGTGCGGACCTACGCACTGTCCCTAACTAGCAGGTGCGGAACCTGCGAAATAGGTTTTAAAATTTGAAATTTCTCCATTTTCGCCCAAAATTTTCGAACTAAATTGTTCTAATATGTCTTTTGTGCAATGTAGGACATACAAAATTCTTATTTGGCGGGAACGTGAGCACACAGAGGTGGACCTAGCTACAATAAATCATCAAACCACATTGGATGCATTGAGAGCATGCAGACTATTTAAATTCTGGGCCATATGCGGCATGAGGGCCCAAGTAGACTTCTTGCAATGGCTGGTGGACAAGTGGAACATACAGGACCAGTGTTTCATGATTGGTGGCCACCGGCTCGAAATTGAGCTGGAAGACATATATTTTTTTACTGGTTTTCCTAAGAGAGGCAAATAATTATCTCTTTTTAGGACTAGGCCAGGTGGCCAGTCTATCGCTAGTGTCCGATTGGAGTTTTGCAATGATCAAATAGCGGACAAACGGATTGATATTAAAACTATCGCCCGTCCTGAACTTAAGGTTATCGCGTTCACTGTCACCAAACTATGCGGGAGTGCAGCATTGCATGTAGCTACCAGATCCCAGATGCGAATGGCAGTAGACTGTTATCGAGGTACCATCTTCAACTAGTGCGAAGCTGTGCTGGCGAATGTAATAGGCCAACTAACTAGAGCAAAGAACGGACAACTAAAAAACTTTCGATATGGTTTCCTGGTTGTGAGCTTTGGTCTAGAGAGGTTCCCGATGTTGGTCCCACAACAAATTTTCGTTGAGGCTGGACTTCCTTGAGAGCATAGTGTTGTGTGTGGAGCATGATTGTTCAGAGGTCTTTGTTTCAGCCGGATGTATACCCCAGGAAATTTGTACACCCCTCCACGCGGGGGGGACCGATCCCCCTCGGCTGGGGGGTCCGGGGGCCAGCGGGAGCTCGGGGGCAGCGCCCCCGAAGCTAAAAACAAATGTAAAATTGCCTTGTAAAAGTATAGTAATTTCTAGTCAATCTGGGCCATTCATTAGGCAGATGATCTGACAGTAGAACTTATGTTTAGTTTAGGGTTTTTTGCCCTAGAAGGCAACCCCTCTCTTTGTATGAGGGCATTGTATTTGAGGCTGAGATATAGATGTGTATTCTGTGAGCGAGAAACTGAGATGTGAGACTGTGAGAGAAAACAGAGGATATTACAATGGATTTGCTGTAGGTTGTGTCTCTTCATTTTGCTGGATAATAGAAAGGAAGGACTGGCTGTTTAGGGTGGACGTAGCCCAAACTGGGTGAACCATGTATATCTGTGCCTCTCTTGTTTTATGCGTTTTCTGTGTTTATATTTCTGCAATATTTTATGTGTTCCATTGCTCCGTAATATATAATTTATAACAACTGGTATCAGAGCCAAAGGTCTATTTGGCTGATAAACTCGCAGGAAAGAAGGGTTCCTGGTTCGAGTGGGAGCAATGGTGGAAGATGGTAAGTTTAGGGTCGAGAAATTTAACGGCCAAAACTTCTCACTGTGGAAGATGCAGATGGAAGATTATCTGTATCAGAAAGATCTATACCTACCATTGGGTGGAAAATCAAAGATGCCGATGGGTATGACAGACGAAGAATGGAACCTTCTCGATAGAAAGGCACTCGGAACAATACGGTTGTGCCTTGCTGCGTCAGTCGCCTTCAACATTTCGAAGGAAACCACGACAAAGGGTTTGATTCAGGCGTTGTCGAAACTATATGAAAAACCCTCGGCCTCAAACAAGGTATTTCTCATGAAACGGTTATTTAATATGAAGATGTCGAAAGGTGGATCTATTGTAGATCATTTAAATGATTTTAATACAGTTACAAGTCAGTTAAGTTCTGTAGGGGTAAACTTTGATGATGAAGTTAGAGCTCTGTTATTCTTGTGCTCATTGCCAGAAAGTTGGAATGGTTTAGTAATGGCCATTAGTAACTATGTGTCTGGATCTAGTACTTTAAAGTTTGATGATGTTGTCGGTGCTATCCTTAGCGAGGAAATGCGACGGAAAAGCTCCGGTGAGACATCGGCTAATGCTTTGAGTGCAGAGTCTAGGGGAAGAAAAATGGAAAGAGGAAAGAGCTCAGGATATCGCAGTAAATCAAGGAAAGGCAGATCCAAGTCCAGATCGGGGATACTGTGCTGGAAATGCAGAAAGAAAGGACACCTAAAGAAAGACTGTAGATCTCGGAAGGGAAAAGAAGGAGATGCACAGCAAGAAAACAATCATGAAGCAAATGTGACAGGTGAGGTGTTACAAGATGCTTTGATTCTTTCTTTCGAAAATATTACTGATTCCTGGGTGGTAGATTCAGGGGCCTCATTCCATGCCACACCTGATAAGAAATACTTTCATGACTATGTTCAAGGAGATTTTGGACAAGTTCGTTTGGGTGATGATAAACCCTGTAAAATTTTTAGAATGGGTAAGGTTCTTGTAAAACAACAGAATGGAAACCAATGGCTACTAAAGGAAGTAAGGCATGTTCCAGATCTAAAGAAAAATCTGATTTCAACAGGGCAGCTAGGCAGTGAAGGTTGTGTGACAACTTTCACAGATAAAGCTTGGAAGGTAACCAAAGGAGCCCTGGTAATAGCAAAAGGCGAAAAGGTTGGTACATTGTATTTATGCAATGGTATTTCTAACTCTGTTAATGCTTTAACTTCCAAAGGAGCAGATGCAGCATTATGGCATCATAGGCTCGGACACATGAGTGAAAAGGGGATGAAGATTCTTCACTCAAGGAATTTGTTGCCAGGTTTGAAGAATGTTGATTTGGATTTCTGTGAGAATTGCATTTATGGAAAACAGAAGAGAGTCAGAGTTCTCAGAGTTGGGAAAGAAAAGAAGAGCGAAAAATTAGAGCTTGTGCATACAGATGTATGGGGACCTGCTCAGGTATCATCTCTCGGTGGCTCTCGTTATTATGTTACTTTTATTGATGATGCAACTAGAAAAACTTGGATTTATTGTATTAAGAATAAATCTGATGTATTTGATACTTTCAAGAAATGGAAAGCTTTGGTTGAGATTGAGATAGGAAAGAAATTGAAGTGTCTTAGATCAGACAATGGAGGTGAATATTGCAGCAAAGAGTTTGATAGGTACTGTTCAGAACATGGAATTCGCAGAGAGAAGACAGTTCCAAGAACACCACAAGAAAATGGTGTGTCAGAAAGGATGAACAAAACAATCATGGAGCGTGCAAGGTGCATGAGATTGCATGCAGGATTGCCTTTACAGTTTTGGGCAGATGCTGTAGATACTGTTGTTTATCTAATAAACAGAGGGCCTTCAAGTTCCTTGGATGGTGGTGTTCCGGAGGAAGCATGGACAGGTAAAAAGGTAAACTACTCTTTTTTAAAGCCTTTTGGTTGTGAGGCCTTTGTCCATATTGATAAAGAAAATAGAACAAAGCTTGAGGCAAAGTCAAAGAAATGTACCTTTATTGGATATGGTGTTAATGATTTTGGTTATCGCTTATATGATTACGAAAATCACAAAATCATTAGGAGCAGAGATGTAATATTCAATGAAAAGGTCTTGTATAAGAATCAGTTGCAGGAAAAGAAACAGGAAAAAGAAAACAAGGAATACGCAGTTCTTGATGAAATCACTGAAAAGGTAAAGGTGCCTGAAAATAATAATAATCAACAACAACAACCACCACAACAACAACAGGCACCCCAAACACCTGAAAGTGGTGTTAGAAGATCTACCAGGATAAGTAGACCCCCTGAACGATACTCTCCTTCATTATATTATTTATTGTTGACTGATTCTGGTGAACCCGAATGTTATGAAGAAGCAATGCAGGTTGAAAGCAGGAAGAAGTGGGAGGTAGCCATGGAAGAAGAGATGGACTCCTTAATGCATAACCAGACTAGGGACTTAGTCAGGTTGCCTGTAGGAAAAACTACATTGAAGAATAAATGGGTTTACCGGCTGAAGGAAGAAGATGGAGGAAAACAGAGGTACAAAGCTAGACTTGTGGTGAAGGGGTTTGCACAGAAGAAAGGTATTGATTTTGATGAAATATTTTCTCCTGTTGTTAAAATGACTTCAATCAGAACTATTTTAAGTCTTGTAGCAGCTGAAGATTTGCATCTTGAGCAGTTAGATGTAAAGACAACCTTTCTCCATGGGGATTTGGAGGAAGAGATATATATGCAGCAGCCACAAGGATATGAGGTGAAAGGGAAGGAGAAACTAGTGTGCAGGTTGAAGAAGAGCTTGTATGGCTTAAAACAGGCTCCAAGGCAGTGGTATCTAAAATTTGACAAGTTTATGTCTGAACAAGGTTATACTAGATGTCACTCTGATCATTGTGTTTATTTGAAAAAGCAAAATGATGGCAGCTATATTATATTGTTATTGTATGTAGATGACATGCTTGTTGCAGGATCTAACATGCAAGAAATAAATGTGCTCAAAAGAAAGTTGGCAAATTCATTTGCAATGAAGGATTTGGGAGCTGCAAAACAAATCCTTGGTATGAGAATAACTAGAGACAGGAAAAATCGTAAATTAACATTGTCTCAGAATGAGTACATACAAAAGGTGTTGAAAAGATTTAACATGCACAATGCAAAACCAGTTAGTACACCTTTTGCTAGCCATTTCAAACTTAGCAAGGAATGTGCCCAAAGACCCAAGAAGACATGGATTATATGTCTAAAGTTCCATATGCATCAGCAGTTGGAAGCTTAATGTATGCAATGGTCTGCACAAGGCCTGATATTGCACATGCAGTGGGAGTTATAAGAAGGTACATGAACAATCCAGGAAAGGAACATTGGATGGCAGTGAAATGGATTCTCAGATATTTGAAAGGTACCACAAATCAAGCATTATGCTTTGGTGGTGAAAACATTTCTCTACAGGGATACGTTGATGCAGATATGGCAGGTGACAGAGATAACAGGAGGAGCACTACAGGATATGTATTTACTGTTGGAGGAACAGCTGTCAGTTGGGTTTCAAAAATCCAAAGTGTTGTTGCACTTTCAACAACAGAAGCAGAGTATGTTGCTGCTACAGAGGCTAGTAAAGAAATGATTTGGTTACAAAGGTTTATGGGTAAATTGGGTAAGGAGCATGATAAGGGCACGTTATACAGTGATAGCCAAAGTGCCATTCATCTTGCAAAGAACTCAGCATTTCATTCCAGGACTAAACACATACAGCTCAAGTACCATTTCATACGATCAGTGTTGGAAGATGGAGAGTTGAAGCTGGAAAAGATACACACTAGCTAGAATCCTGTAGATATGCTAACAAAAGTTGTAACCAGGGAGAAACTGAGAATATGCTCAGTTTCAATTGGTCTTCAAGGATGACGATGAAGATGAGAAATAGCCAGGTCCAAAGAGGAGTCATTGTACAGCAAATGAAGCAGCGGTGGAGTTTCTACAATCATTCTCCAAGTGGGAGATTGTTGTGTGTGGAGCATGATTGTTCAGAGGTCTTTGTTTCAGCCGTATGTATACCCTAGGAAGTTTGTACACCCCTCCATGCGGGGGGGTGCAGGGTGGACTTGTCCCCCCCATGGGGGTCTGGGGGGACCAATGCCCCCCGGTTGGGGGTCCGGGGGTCAGCGGTCCCTTGGCGGGGGCTCGGGGGCAGCGCACCCGAAGCTAAAAACAAATGTAAAATTGCCTTGTAAAAGTATAGTAATTTCTAGTCAATCTGGGCCGTTCATTAGGCAGATGATCTGACGGTAGAACTTATGTTTAGTTTAGGGTTTTTTGCCCTAGAAGGCAACCCCTCTCTTTGTATGAGGGCATTGTATTTGAGGCTGAGATATAGATGTGTATTCTGTGAGCGAGAAACTGAGATGTGAGACTGTGAGAGAAAATAGAGGATATTATAGCGGATTTGCTGTAGGTTGTGTCTTTTCATTTTGCTGGATAATAGAAAGGAAGGACTGGTTGTTCGGGGTGGACGTAGCCCAAACTGGGTGAACCACGTATATCTGTGTCTCTCTTGTTTTATGCGTTTTCTGTGTTTATATTTCTGCAATATTTTATGTGTTCCATTGCTCCGTAATATATAATTTCTAACACATAGGATAATGCGTTGAGTTGCAGTGATGGCTCGTCATCCTGAGGAGGGTTGAGAGGTTGTTCGATTTCTGCCTGAGTATTTTCGTTGGTTGGGGAACCAACTTTTTGTGATTCATGATTTTCCATATGCTGGGAAAGATTATCATGGTGACCCAGACATGACTCTTCCACCAAGAGAGCAATGGGATGATTCAGGTAAAATCATTCTCAACATTTTCTAAGTTTTAACTAATTTTTTTTTTGTTTTTAAATCGTCCAAAACTGATAATAAAAAGTTTCAAATGCAGATGTGGGTCCACGGCGACCAGCCACTCTCTAGCCCTATGAGAGGAGACACCCAGTTGCAGCAGTACCGGCCCCATAGGACCAATCTACAGAGACCCTGATCGGATTGGAGAATCATCTAGAGCATTTAACAACAGATATCCCAGAGACTGGCATAGATGATATCCCACTTAGGTTACAGCGATATGTGATTGGGGTCCTAGGACCTTTTAGGAGGTTCCTTTGTAGGGTGGCCCGAGCAGTGGTTTCTTATCGTGATCATCACCAAGGATAGGATGATCACTTTTGTAGACTCATACGACATTTTATGTCTTATTGTACTATCATTCTTGCCGATCATAAGGTGTTTTTCAACCTATGATCGAAGATGATGTATATTGACACACTTCTATGCTATGATATATTACTATTACTAGCTATCTTGCATAACATGTTATGGAATTTTTTTAAATTTACTGTTTTGATTATTGCAAATGTCTAGTTAACATATGAGAAGCAATTGCATCTGCTAATGTATTTAAATATCTTGGAATATGCTGATGTTCAATGTAGTCAAATTCACGTTCCAAGAGATGAACTCTCAAGAATAATCTTAATAACACTGGATTTCTAATGGCATAAACCCTATTAAGCTGTAATACAACGAGTTCAAAATCTAACCTAACAATCAAACTTTGAATCCTAAATGAGATGGATTCAGATAATAACTCAATCACTGCACTATACTCTACAATGTTATTTGTTGTTTGACCGAGGCTTACCCCATGCATAGATACTAACTCATTAGAGGGTGAATAGATAACCCAAGCTACAGAAGAAATGTTCCGTGTATTACGACAAGCACCATCAGCAAAACCAATGTATGTTTGAAGAGACGTCGACATCTACAATATCAAGAGTAAAATCAAGATAAGCAGGAATAATGATACAAGCACTCTCTAAAGTAGGCACACATTTTTAATCTAAAACACACTAGCTAGAAAGAAACTATTCTAACAAAAATCTCCACACCAAGGTTTAAGCATAATATCTCTTTAGATAAAGCCCATTTCTGGGTTTACCCAAAGAGACATCGTCAAAAACTACCAATTCATAGGCCCCTTTTGCTAGCTTTCACTTAACAATATAAGGACCATGCCACATAGGTACAAATTTTCCAGCCCCTAGCTTATCGTTTGCTTGATCGTATAGTAAGACTAGGTCTCCTTTCGAAAAATTACGAGGTGTAACATTTCGATCGTACTGAGCTTTTATTCGTTTTGCATGAGTCTCGATTGCTAATGCAGCATTGCGTCGATTCTCATCTAGCTGAGCTAAATACAACAAACATTTCTCCTCTTCAGAAGTGGCTCGGAGTAATTCTATGGCTATTTTCAATGATGGGATTTCATATTCAATGGGTAACACTGCTTCCAAACCATAGACCAGTTGAAAAGGAGTGAAACCAGTTGCTGTTTTTACTGAGGTTCGATATGCCCAAAGTGATGAAAATAACATGTTATTCCAATTCGACCTATGAATACCAATGATTCGTTGGATCATAGTGACTAGAAATTTAGTGATAGCTTCAACCAGACCATTAGCCTGTGGGTAATATGGAGTAGAACTATCGTGACGCAGGCCAAGTTGATCTGTCAGTTCAGTCATCATGATGTTTTGAAAATGACTCCCATGATCAGTAATAATCACTTGAGGAACACCGAATCTAGCAATTATATGATTGAAAATGAAAGTTGCAGCAGTTTTGCCTTCTGCCAAAAATGTAGGCATCGCCTTGGCCCACTTAGTAAAATAATCTACCGCAAGGATGATATACGCATGCCCCCCAGCCGAGTGAGGGTTACATGTAATAAAGTCGATACCCCACTTTGCGAAAGGACCAACAGTAATTATAGGGTGGAGAGGATCGGGTGGAGCACGCATCTTACGATCAAAAATTTGACAATTGTGGCATTTCCAAACTGCATAGATACAATCTTTGAATAAGGATGGCCAGAAATAACCAGCACGAAATACCTTTTGGGCTGTGGCATACCCAGACATATGACTGCCACATGCTCCAGAGTGACAGTCATTTAGAACCTTTTCAGCTTCTTCATGAGTTAGACAACGTCGGAAAATAGAATCCACCCCACGAGGATAGAGTGTATCACCAATAATATTGTATTGTTGGGATTGGAAACCTATTTTCCGTCGCTGATATCGTGAGATTTCAGGCCGAAAAGATTGGGTTTGGAGATAAACAATGATATCTCCATACCATGGATCAAGAGTACTGATAAGAAACAAGGATTCGTCCCCAATGGGCTCTTCCGCCACAGTTTCAGTATCAGTACGCGGGAAATCACACATCAATTCTACAAAAACCAAAGATTTCTTTGCCTTAGATTTTTCAAATTCCAAGTCAAATTCCTGCAGGATAACTATCCATTTGGAATACTTGCCCCCTAGCAATTGTTTGGTTAAAATATACGTCATAGGGTTACAGTCAGAAATTACCGTGGTTTTGCGTAATAAGATGTAGTGATGGAATCTTTGGACAGCTTGAACAACTGCCAATGCCAATTTCTCCACATGCGAATATTTAAGCTCAGTCGGATTCAGAGTTCGACTAAGATAGTAAATCACATGTTCACTGTTGAATTCATCTTCCTGAACTAAAACCATCCCAATGGTGGAATGAGAAGCAGCGAGGTACAAAAAGTAATCCTGGTTGTAGTTGGGAGGATGCAATAACAGTGCATGGGTCAACGCGTGTTTAAGTGCATCAAAATATTTGTCAGCTATCTCATCCCAAAAGAATGGAGTATTCTATTTCAACAACCTGGTAAAACCTTTCGTTATCTTGGCGTAGTTAGGAATGAAACGACGTAAAAAGTTTGCTTTCCCTTGCAAACTTTGGAGTTGGCAAAGAGTCGAAGGAGGAGGTAATTTAACAATAGCTTCAACCTTCAAGGGATCAACATGAATGCTGGCTTTTGAAATGAAAAATCCCAGTAAATGACCCGTTTCTATACAGAAAACACATTTGTGTGGATTCAGCCTAATTCGATAATGCCTACATCTCATAAAGATTGCTCGTAAATGAGTGAGATGATCAGCTCTACGTAATGAATGGGCAGGTAAATCATCACGATAAGGTTGCACAATGTGCTTGATGTCATGAAATGCGTAAGACATAGCTCTTTGAAAAGTTGCTCCAGCGTTCTTCAACCCAAAAGGTAATTTGCAATAAGCAAATGTCCCCCATGGACAAATGAAAGCTGTTTTTGGTTGATCAGCAGGGAGTATGTTGATTTGATTGTAACCGGAAAAACCATCCATAAAGGAGAACATTTCACTGTTGGCACAATCATCAATAATTTGATCAATATAGGGGGTTGGATAATTGTCTTTAGGACAACCTCGATTAATATCCCTATAATCGATACATATTCTTATCGTTCCTTGCTTTTTGTTAACAGGAACAATATTCGATACCCAATCCGTTAAGGGAATTGGATAAATGAAACTTTCTCGAAGTAATTTCTCAACTTCAGCTTTAATAGCAGTAGCTTTTTGCGGATGTATTTGACGCAAATGTTGCCGAACAGGTTTAGCATCCAAGTAAGTTTTAATTTCATGGACAACAATTGATGGATCGATTCCTAGCATTTCTTCATATGACCAGGCAAACACATCGCAGAATTCTTGAAATAGGGCTTTATAAGTTTGGATTTCATCGTCCGTACAGGAAGCACCTATATGAATGTTTTCAATAATTCCGGGTTTAACTGAAATGTCAATAGGAACTGTTCGGGAGATATTTCCCAAATTTAAATCAGAATCAGGATGTTGCAATGGATTCTGTGGTTCTTTGACATAATCAGCGATAAAAATAGATGAAAAATCATTTTCAAAATGATCAAGCTCAGGTAAAAACGAAGATCGATGATGAAGATCTTCCCATGGTAAATCATCAACAGACAAAAGTTCACGAATATGCTCATCAGTATGAACAGGCTCAGAAAAGTTGTTGAAGCTGAGATTGATATTGAAAGTGATTCTCCATGGACCAAATTCATTGGATCAATTTTGGTTGAACAAGAGTCAGAAAACGACTGTACTGCCTGATATGCAATTTCAAAGGGACTCAAAGGCATCACTTACCAAATTAATCCACCTCAGAATCGGAAGGTACGAACCAAGGATCATCAAAAGCAATAGTGTTCGATGAAATCATATGAATAGTTGCAATATAAGGTGATACGTTAGGAGGAGGAAAGGAAAAAGTTCCTAGTAAACCAGAATCTTTAATCAATCCAACCCCAACATCCTTGTAAGGGATAGTTGTTTTACTAACACGTTGAATACTATCTGAAGAGGCTGGGTCGGATGAAAAATAAGTCAGCTGGTCTATGGTAACGATCTTTCCATTATGAGGAAACTTGATAAGCCAAAAGATTGATGAAACAACAATAGTCATAGCATAAGACCAACTGCGACCCAAGAGAAGGTTGTAATCTAAAGGGGCATGAAACACTTCCACATCTAGATTTACAGTTTTGCCTTCAACCCCTATAGGTAAATCCTGCAAAATGCCAAAAGGATGGAACCCTCGGCCATCAAAAGCCTTTAGAATCGTCAAGGACTGATTGAGTGTCAGAGAACCAAGTGATCTCCAACACTGGATCGACATAATACATGTAGAAACTCCCTCATCAATCACAGTCCGAAAGCAAGGTCTATTTTTTACTAACACTGGAATCTGAAAGCCATTTGATGGGGTAGGCGAGGTGTACTATTCTCTAAATCAAAGATTATTAGGTTCAAATCCTGAATATCAACAGCTCCTATTGCCGACAATAGTAATTTACGCTGTGCTAGGCATGATTGCAGCACCTCCAAAGCCGACATTGCTGAAGGGGAAATACCTAAGTCTTCAACAATGTTATAATTCTGAGCAGCTCTCGCATGTGGATTGAAAGCTGACTTCCGAAGTATACCTTTAGCAGGCGGTTTGATTACTAAGTCAGGGTTAGGTTTCTCGATCTGTATCGGATCAGAACCAGAAGGAGTTGAAGTTGATGGGTTTGAATGAGAAGATTCTGCTTCCTTACCACCAACAGGACTTTTACTACGATAATCTTGCGATCCCGTCGCAATCCTGACATGACACATCATCATTATGGGTTCTTCTGAGGCATTTGATGAAGAACCAATCATCTTACTATCTTGGCTAGGAAAGGGATCCTTCAAGACAGCAGGCGTTTGAGAACCTTTGATGATTTTCGCAACCTCAGCTCGATGTGGGCAGTCTCTTGTAAAATGCTCCTCGTCACAAATGAGACAAGGATAGCGAGGTTTACGTTTCTCGTCAGTAGATTCACTTTTATCTGATTTCTCTTTTGAGTTTTTTTTTTTATTTTTCTTCTTCCCCTTCTTTTTACCACCGGATTTTGATTTGGTCGTAGATGATTCTATGACATGGATATCGGCAAGAATTTCAGCAAAAGAGTCTCCTGTCGGGGAATCTGGTAAAGTTATAATAGGAGAAGAATTCTTTGAAGATTTCTTCTTGCTTTGATACTAACTGAACCGATCATACCATCAACGGCATGAGACCCTGAAGGAGTTGCAGTTATTTGATTGTGTTTTGGAAGGTCGGGGATTTTTTCATGTAAAGTACCCGACTACGTTTAAACAAGGTCAAGGTACTGAGCTTGAGCAATTACTTGCTCTTCAGTAACAAATCCTGCCTTAGCTACATCTTCAGTGATTTTAGGTAATAATGATTTAACGAACCATTCTGCTAAAATTTGATCCGGAATAAAAACTTTCACTAAACGTCGTCTACGTCGCCATTCATGAATATGATCAGAAATATACGTTGACGTTGACTATTTTAATGAAGTTAATAATTCCGTGCCATTGTCGTATCTGACAGGCAACTGAAAATGAGTTAAGAAAGAAGTAGCTAACTAACTAAAATTATAAAAAGAGCCTCGTGGTAACTCAATGTACCATTTGGTAGCTAGACCAATCAGAGTGCGTTGATAAAGACGTAAGCGAATTGAATCATCGATAATGGAATTAGATGCACACCAGAGGTGATAAGTCATCACATGATTTGACAGATCCTCTCCTGACTTACCCTCAAACTTCGGGATATCACTGGGCAACTTATTAGGCATTGGCGACCAATACAGAAGATAGTTAATTGGTCGTTCGTAAGGCGCGGAAAATCAGGTAAGTCCAAAGTTGCTATAAATAGTAACTGACGATTAGGGTCGTGAAAACCTTGGGTAACAACACCAGCCCCAGGAGGAGGATATCCAAGATAACCTGGAATTGGATTTGCATTTGGAATATTATAACCTCCTGGGAAACTAGGATTAACCGGACCAAATAGGGGTTGTTGAGGTTGTTGATAAGTATATCCAGGGTACAGTTGATACAGATAAGCCGGATTTTGTACAGTAGGATCAAATTGATACTGTCCTTGGTACGGTTGATAAGTGAATTGCGGTTGACTTGTGACAACCGTACTTGGACCAGGTTGTCCTACAGGGATCTGAACCGAAGTCTGAATTGTAGGTCCTGACTGAGGTAAAGAGGCTTGAGGAGTTTGTACTGACACAGGAACAGTATAAACCGGAGCTACCGATACTCCAGAAGTAGGTGGGGTAGATTGAACAGAAGCTGCAGTAGTTGCAACAGCAGTTTGAGGCGGAGTTCGAGGTGAACTAGGCCCAGGCTGATGAACTACACTAGGTGCAGAGGTTTGAACAGTAGACTGGACAGGTCGTTGGGTTGAACCAGAAACCAAAGGTTATCCAGATTGAGCTGAGAACTGCAAATTAGGTTGCAAAGTCTGTTGAGTTTGAGATGGATCCCACACCATGTTCATTTCAGGTATGGACCCATAAAAGGTTGAGCACATGAAGGGCCATAACCGGGTTGAGCATAGGGCTGATAATTAAATGGTACATTTCCAGCTCCTTGTACAAAAGATTGACTAGAAGGTGGTTGGTTAAACCTTGAGTTGGGTACTGACCTTAAGGTTGATAACCTTGAGGCACGTACTGAAACTGGGGTTGACCTTGAGGTATATATTGATACTAGGGTTGACCTTGAGGTATGTACTATCCCGAAGGTATGTACTGTCCTTGAGGTTGCCCCCCAGGCGGTAATTGACTACCTTGAGGTTGCCCCCCAGGCGGTAATTGAGTACCTTGAGGTTTCCCTCCAGGCGGTAACTGACTACCTTGAGGTTGCAGATTTGGAATAGTACCAGACATCATAAGAATTTCTTCTATGCTCAATGCTTGAGTTCCATTATTACTAGTTGATATCCTATGTTCAATTGGTTGAGGAGATGCTCCTGAAAAAGTACCAATGAGAGACTGATACCCAGAAGGAAAAGAAGGACTGCCATATAAAAATGTTTCCGGCGTCTGGGAAAACATGGATGACCATTTCGACATATTCAAAGGAGGATAATAACCTCTGGGCATAGGATGAAAAGGAATTCTAGGTGGTGAAAAACTAAGACCCGGGTTTTATAAAAAGTTTGTCAAAGATACGTACCAAGTGTCACTCCTAAAAGGACTGTAGAAAATTGATTCACGCTCCCTAAGTTCCAAAGTTGGTTGATTTTCAGGGAGAGTTATGTCTTCGTCCGGACTAACAAGTTCTTCAATGGAAATGAGTCCAGAAGGAAGATTTTGGGTAATGATACTTCCTACCCTGGGTGAACCAGGACCACTAGAAGTTGGAGAAGCAAATCCTAAAGATGGAGTAGCAGCAGGTTCAGTTTCGGGCTCAGAAATTTCAGGTTCTTTAGCTAATTCACTAGTAGAAGAAATACTACCAGTAACTTCGGAAAATGAAATTTGTTCAGAAATATACTCTGTTGCTTGAACTTGATAATGAGGATGAACAATTAAATATGACTCTCCAGCTTCCGGTGACCCAACTCTACTGTCACTAGGTTATATAAGAGCTCGTAGCCCTTCAAGCTGGCTTGGTGTATACTCAGGAGGTTGCCCCCGAAGTCTACGGGATTGTCTCGGTAATTCAGCCACGATTAAATATTTAATTACTCACACACAAACAAAGAAAATTTCAATAAAACCACCTAGAGTCTCTAAAGAACCAAACAATTGAATTACATGCCTAAAAAAAATCTAAGAGTTCAAACCACACACAAACAGTAACTTTCCATACCAAAAACACTAGTTGGTGATGAAATCCAACGTCGTAGAATTCAATACAAAAAGGGTGGTTGGAACAGTTACCCCAACAACCTACTTAATGAAACAGACGGGCACAAGTTTCTTTACAAAACCATATCGAGTGAAGAGAACCCCCCAGAGAGTCCAAGGGAGTCTAGTCGACGTCTGCTCCAGGTACAGTGAGACCCGTCCTTCACCGTCACCTTAGGAAATAATCTTAAGTTTATGGACACTAAGGTTACCAACAACAACAAATACAACTGGGGGAATAGTCTACGATCTGATCTACGCGCAAGGGCAGAGTAACAAAGCTCAATCCCCTTGAAGGGTCCTCGACATGATCAATCCGAGGTTTACCAACAAGTGACCCCAGGCTCCTCGACAATGGTTAATCCGAGGTTTACTATTTATAATACGCGCAAATCTTCTATCTTTCCCAATGAGACAGACTTGATTGTCTCAAAGGTTCAGACATGATCTTGTGATTGACTCCTTTAAGAGGAGCTTCCCAGATTATATCAATTACAATTGGATTTATTTCCTACCGCAAGATATAACTACTTGTTTGTTTTAACTATCTTGGAGAGTTAATTACTCCCTACTCCAAGATACTAGCCTAAGCTATATTGGTGATAAGAGCCCTAGAAATAAAAAGATTGCTAGATCAATTTTAATTAAGTGTTACTTTTATGGGTTGTTTCTTAAGTCAATAGGTATGGAAATGAAACTTTGATGGTGTGAAGACTCAACTCCAAAAACACTAAAAATGCACCTAAAATGATAAACAATTCGTTTTTCCTTCAATGAATTTCTAGCTAAAAGAAAGAGTTTGAGAATGCAATTCTTTGAAAAACAAATCTTTCTTTCAACATGTAAATGAAAAGAAAATATTTTTGTCTTTTTCACTAAGAACTCAAAACGAGACTACTAATTATGCTCACAATAAACCCCTTTCTTTTTCAACACTCAAAAACTAAAAAAAACGATTCTTTCAAAAGAGATTCTACAATTTCTAGAAAACACTCAAAACTACAAAAAACTAATCTTGAGATCTAAAAACTTCTAAAAACCTAATCCAAATAAAAGCTTCAAATATTTTTGAGGATGTTTTACTTAGTTATTCAGTAAACTAAGGATTAATTCGTTCAGAATAACAAATCAATCTAAAAAACATTCAGCTATGTTTTCTTTTATAAAAATGAAATTCAAAACTTATAACCAAGTTCGTTCAAAGATTTGCAAAGAGAAAAATAAATCTATTTCTCACCAAAGGAAAATTTCACAAACTAGTCAGACTCATCAAGAAGACAAAAAGACACCAGGGTAATCTAAGGTTTCTTAGGCTTCTAATCTTTGAGTCACTACAGAGACCAAGTGAAAACCAATCTAGGCATGCAAAACTTCTAGAAAATCATCTAAAACAAAAATACCAATGGAACTTACTCACAAGATATTTTTGACAGAACACATGCAGATTTGGGTAGACACTAAAAGCCGTAAATAAAACCTAAACTTAACTGGAAGAAAACATTTTAGGTTTTTCAAAAATTTTAACAGGGTCTGCAGGCTTCCAGTAGAACCAGATGCGGTACCACTCTGTGTACTAAAGGAAAAGTGCGGAGAGGTCCGCACTGTCTGTAAAAAGAAAGTGCGGTTCCCTGTAAACTTCGGAAAAAAAAAAAAGAATCCAGATCCTAAAAACTACCCAATCCCACACACATCAAGCAAAAACCAGAAACAAGAACAAGTTTCTCAAGTCAAAGAAAAAGGAAAACCAAAAACCAAATTCAATTCCCCAGTATGGTTGCCAATTTGTTGGTCAGATAAATCGATCTTGTGGACAAGGCCGATCTCCCTAGTATCAAAAGATATCTAGCAACAAGCAGGACAAGAAAATCTACTTTTCTCTAAACATATTGTGATTCATTAATAAAAACTATAGAGGTGTTTAGACCCTACCTTAAGTCCAACGCTAGTTTGTAGCAGCCATCCTTCAACCGTCCGAAAGAGTTTCCTTTTGCGAACTTGCAATCACAAACAAGCACACATCAAATAACACCTGCATAGCTAATATAATAAATCATATTCATTATGGTGATCAAGGAATCCATAAAATAAACCATAAAACACAGCTTATTGAAAAAAATAAACTTGTTTGTATTAACTTTGAAATAGAAGAACTTTACAACCTTTGGTGCCTTGATGTTGTACAAGCTCTTCCCAGGGTCTGAAACAGGAATCTTCTCTACTTTGACAAGCCTCACACTCTTCCAAATGAGATCAAAGAGGTATGTAATCTTTCCTGACAAAAGCTCAATTAGGAAGACTAAGTTCTAGCAACATTTCACCTGAAAAATATTTAGCTTTCAACCTCCCAAGTAACCAGACCAATGCTTCATTTTATAGTGCAAAGGAAGGAGGTTACAGGTCCACCTATGCAGGGATAGAGTCCTCCTTCAAAGGGATAAGCTCCTCACATCAAGGGGTTAGCTCCTTAAGGTATGGGATGCATGAACCTTAAAGGAGCGAACTTGCCACCTTAAGATTCCTTCCAAAGCTTCTAGAAATGACTCAAAGTGAGTTTTTAAGAATATACTTGCGGCTTTCTGACTTTTACAGGGGTCTGCACCCATTACACATAGACAGAGCGGTCAGGTACACAGGGGACATGACCTTTAGGTGCGGGACCACAGGTAATGCTAAGAGAAAGTGTGAAACCAGAGTTTTATAGACTTTTGAGGGCTTTCTCTTATTTTCAAGGCTTGATATGAAGAACTGAGGTTTAAGACTTGCATAGGAGGAAAGTATGAGTGATAATGGACTCACACAGATTGCAGAATGTCATGGTGACAATTTTTGTGCAACAATGGTTGAAAACCCCTTGAGTCACAACAACTTGGGTGAGATTGTGATTGAACCTTATTTCACTGAGGAGGTCAGTGAAGAAAGCTTCAACCTAGTTAGGGCCCTGAAGGAAATTTTGAATATCGTTGTTATTAAGTCACTCAAAGCACTAGAAGATAGATATGTATTGAGGGACTATAAGAGTAGTGAAGGGATACTTTTTATTTTTTTTAGCCCAATCAGCCATTTTTTTGATGTGTTAATAGGCATGGGATCATTGCTTGAAGTGCGGAAACTTGAATCTTGTATGTAAAAGAGAGAATGAAAATGAAACACTCAACCTTGACATTTTTATTTATTAGCATGATAAGGTTTTAATTTCCATATCATGTTCTTAAAAGGTTAGGATAATTTTGAATGTGTTTTGTAGTGCAATTATTTTCCCTTTATTTTCTTGGCACACAGTTGAATATGATGCAAGGATTTACTATGTGATGGCCCTTTATTTTGGGTGAAAATGAATTATGGTGATGGAGCCCCTCAGTGGATTTCTATGAGAATTTAAGGTTTCAATGCCTCGACCTTATCCTTTGGTCACATTTCTTATGTAAGAGATAATATCTAGAGCCAGTCAAAACGGGGATTACCAAAATACTAGAATCCCAAGAGAAATCAAAGGAAATTCCTTTGGGGCACTTTGGTATGGTGTGTTCTGGTGAACAAGCCCTAGTTGGTGATGAAATCTCTATTAGCATATATGGCATTGAAGTATTGAAGCATGAAGACTTATGAAGAATGACATCAGGATGACGTAAAAACTGATGATGTTGTAGTGCTAGATGATAGACACATGTCACCCATATTTGGCATTTTTGGCTTGCCAACTAGGAAAATGAATGACACATAGCACATTTTAGTAGTGCCACATGGCATGGGACATGTCAACATGTGCCTATTGTTGGATGATGATTGGGCATCAAAGATACCAACTAGAATGCTGAGTTGGCCATTGACCTATCAACCCATAAGGAAATCGCAAAGGTTTGCAGTTATAATAAATTCATTGATACCTTGGTATGTCATATCGACATATAGAAGGATATTTCCATATCAACATGGCAGAATATTTAAATAATAAAACTAGATTGGCATATTGGCACCTCATAGGTGTATAAAATTAGATATCAACATATCGACACATTGTTGTATCAACATATCAACATATCCCTATATTGATAGTATGGGCCACAAGTATATTGGCATATCAAATCATCAGAACTAGGGAAAGTGAACTTTTTATGGAAATAATGATATGGAAAGGCTCTGATATGCCAGGTGGGATGAGGATGTGAACCAGTGTGGGTTTTATGTTTGGCCAAGAATTGCCACGTGTTAGCAACACATATTTTATGGATGTTGTTGTGGTATTTAAGGAGGTAAATATTAAAATGGGTGTAACTTTGTGCTTGGAGCTCAAAATTGGATGCAATTTATATTTTTGGAAATATATCAACTAGTTGAAGGCAGTGATGGTATCAAAATTGTGATTTAAGATGATGGAAGAAACATAATATTTTATAAACCCGTATTCATAATAAGCCTTGAAGGTTGGGTCTAACTACACCCCATATCCCTATTGTAATATTAGGGAGTTAGGTGTGCTACACCATAGCATACCCAGTCATATGTATCTCCACTTCGAAGGGTTATTACTAGTGTAGTAATGCAAGAGCTAATGCTTGATTGATTTTCCTCTTGAACTCCTCAAAGGTCTTCTACTAACCCTTTCCACATTGGAAACTATTACTACTCATTATTATGGCATGAGGTGGTGTTGTTACTACTGAAAATATTGCTATGAATTTCCTCAGGTACGAAGTTACCCCAACAAAACTCCTAACCTCAGAAACATTGGTAAGCACCAACTACTTCATGAATGCCTCCATCTTGGAAGGATATATTGTTAACTCTCATCAACCAATCACATAGCCTAATTAAGACAAATAATATTGTACAAACCTTTACTTCTTTGCATTTTCAAAACAACATTGTTGTGCAAAATCATATTGTTTCTTAGTTTGGATAACACTTACCAACAAAAAATTGGACTTTCCCTTGTGTGCATTAATGGTGAATAATTTTCCATCCTTGGTGAGGTGGTACTAGTTGGGTTTATACATAAATATTGCATCCTCCATGTACATATAGGGAATTATAAACACCACTTCACATGCATCAAATGGAACCACATCCAACTATACTTCATCAATAAAAATCTACATTAATAACAAATCCGATTTTGTACTATTTTGTTACCTTAAATTTTGCATCCTTAGTTACACATCCCAATGGATATGGGATGGGATTATCTCACACCTCCAACCCCAATTTGTTAACCAACTTTGCTGCAGGGAGATTCGCTTATGATCTCAAGTCAAACAAAGCATCAAATTTTGTCTTCTTGACTTGTATCTTTATATGGAAGAGTTTGTTCATCTTCTTCTATTCCTATTGGTGAAGGATACCCAGATTCACCTCCTTCGACATTGATGTGCACGAAATATTATCATCCACATACAAGCTACTTTCCATTTGATTACTCGAATCGCTGGCCATGAGATTTTTCTTTTCCACATCCTTCTTTTAGTTCTTCAAGTTGAATTCTATATGTAGTTTCCATCATTTTGCCTCTATATGACCATTAATGTTACAGTGTTTGTTGGCATGTTTTCATTAGTGTGTTGTGGATATTTTCTTTTTATCCTCCCCCTCTTCCATTATTTGGAAGCTTAAAGGTGTTCCATCTACTTTGACCCACTCGATTTCCCTTTATTACTACCTATTTTTTTGAGGTATTTTCTTGTACACAATCTTCGTCCATCATTCTGGATTTAAGTAACATCACTTTCTTCCCTAGATCGATGTGTATGGAGTATTGGGAGAGATACCCAATATTATAACCATCTTCCTAAATTATTTGGTTTATTATTGTACACTCTTTAAGTGATGCCACTAGATACATTGGTCCTCTACATATTCGGTAGGGTAGAACTTGGAATTTATGAGAGTGTTGAAATCCTCCCACTAAATCACTGTAGAATCCCCCTCCAACCTCAAGTTTTTCACTAATATTCCCCACTATTTCAAGGCACGACCCACCAATTCTCCTTATGATCTAACCTTTAAGTTGGAACCCATGTCTTCTCTAATTCCAATATTTTTTACCAGAGCGACCATAAGGAGGTTCATATTGTGGCTTACTTATGTAACCTGCTCATATAGGCTCAAGAACCTCTCCTTTACTTGATCTCAAGGGTCATTAATAAATTAGTTGAACATGGATAGGTTTTTATGACTTTCAGGTTAACTAATCTAAATCACCTGCAACTCCGCAAAAGATACCCAAAGAAACTTGTTCTTATACCAATATGATCCATAAACTATTTTGGATACTCCATTAGACAGTGTATCGCAACATATCTGATAACAATTTATTAAAAATTGTATTAAAAAGGTTACGTGTTCCTTAGATTTATATATTTATTAAGTTATTGTTTACTACTTATACATTCAAAATATAAAAATGTAGAAAATAGAGAACATTTAAAAAAATCACTCACAAAAAAAAATAACACCAACATATGATTCGAGAAAATTTTCCGTGGGAAAACCCAATAGGAAAGTATGGCTCCTCTTCTTTTTATTTCTCTAAATGGAAATGGTGCAAATGAAAAATGTGACTCCTATGATCTGTGGGTTTCTATGTAAACTAAACCCTCTCTATCCACTCTCAACTACTCTACTCTACTATTGAATGGGATGCACTTGAATAGAAAAGGCGATATGAGGAAGTTTGACGGAAAGGATCCAATAGATTGGATACTACAGATGGAGAAATATTTTGATCTACATGGTGTACGACTATTACAAAAGGTATGTATTGCATCTAATTATTTAGAACCGAATCAATTTTTATGGTATAAAGGGCTTTGTTCTCGTAAACCACTTGTCACATGGTCAATTTTCACGGAGGAAATGATAGCACATTATGAGGATACAAAGAGAAACACCTTCTTTGGCCAATTGATAAATCTCAAACAAAAGTGTTCAATGGAAGAGCACATTGAGGAATTTCAAAAATTGAATATAAGGGAAAATGATATTTCAGAGAAACAGAGGATTGATGTCTCCATATGGACTTTAAAGGGGAACATTCAACATGAGGTTCGTCTTTGGGAACCTGATTCATTGGAGAAGGCATTCAGGTTGGCAAGAAAAGTGGAAAGCAAAATTATGGAAACAATGAATTCTACCCCTCACAACTATAAACATGGAAGTGTTTCTTCTCCTAGCCTTCCACAACCTATAAGGGTGACACCACAACAATTGGAAGAAAAAAGAGAAAAAGGGCTTTGTTACAATTGTGATAAAAAATGCACTAGAGGCCATAAGTGTGCTGAGAAGAAATTATTTTACATAAAGTATGAAGAGGGGGAAGAAAAGGATCAAGAAACATCAAAAGAAGAGGATATACACCAGGAACCAACCATAGAGAAAGAAGAAATGAATCCGACCATATCTTGTAAAGCATTGGCAAGAATTATCACTCCTCAAACTCTCAAGATAGAAGCAAATATTAAGAAGAAAAAGGTTCAAGAAGTGAAAGATCACATCGAGAAAGAAGAAATTAATCCAAACATATCTTGTAATGTATTGGCCAGAATTACCACTCCTCAAACTATCGAGATAGAAGGACATATCAAGAAGAAAAATGTTCAAGAAGTGAAAGATCACATCGAGCATCAAGAAATGAATTCGACCATATATTGTAAAGCATTGGAAGAAATTACCATTCCTCAAACTCTCAAGATAGAAGGACATATCAAGAAGAAAAAGGTTCAAGTAGTGAAAGATCACATTGAGCATCAACAACAAGTTCTCCAACTTTTAAAGGATAATGCCACTTTGGTGCAGAATCAAATGAAACAACAGGTAGATCAACATCACAGTGAAAAAAGTTTTGATATAGGTGATTGGGTATTTTTACGACTACATCTCAAGCAAGCTATTTACGAGAAGGAAATGTTGGCAATACTACATGCACTTAAGAAACGACGACCTTACCCAATGGGAAGACACTTCAAGGTAAAAATGGATCATGATAGTCTTAAATACTTTTTAGAACAACTATTATCTTTAGAAGAATAGAAAAAACGGGTCACAAATATGTTGGGTTATGACTTTGAAATCATCTACAACAAAGGGAAGAAAAATTTTGTCGCAGATGCACTCTCAGGAAAGGATGAGGATGTGGAAGCATTGTTTTGTGCTATTTCTATTATCCAATTAGATTGTATAAACGAAGCAAGGGATGAATGGAAGAAGGACGAAGAAGTGTGGCCACTCATCAAAAAGTTGCAGAAGATCCCAATTCAATCAATATTGCCAGAACTTGAAAAGGAAGCAAAAATCATATTGGAACCTGGAGAAGTCACGGAAACAAGAAATCGACAGCTACGAAATGGATCAATTTCAGAGTATCTCATCAAGTGGAAGAACTTACCCGCTGAAGATTCCACATGGGAGGACAAGAATTTTATACAGAAGCATCAAGAACTACTCAAGCATTGAGGACAACACTTTTTGAAGGAGAGGGGCATGTTAGGCCCCTATACTACTAGTGTAACCCCTTATTTTTATTAGTACAACCCCTTATTATATTGTTGTACCCATGTAGTCCCCATATTATTATTATTGTGCCCCATAGAATCCCACTATTGTTATTATTGTTCCCTTACATTATTATTGTTATGTCGGCTCTTATTATATTATGACCCCTTAGACTCCTATATATAGAAAGGAGGTATTGTCATTTGTATCATCCAAGAATTGTTCATTTGTGTAATGTAAAGGAGGTTTCCCCTTGAAGAGGCTGAATTCTAAGGCGTTGATTTATCTTTTTATCTTGTTGTGAGCTGGTTTCCTAACAATGGGACCCCCTTTCATCTTAATGGCCTAGTTATAAGATAACCCAATATCCTACCAAGGGTAAAAATTGATCCATTCTAGGGCTGACATGGCATCCTCTCAAACCATGTGGGGAAACATGAAGCTCAACATTTAAGTGGCATAACTTTTGAATGTGGACTCCATTCGAGGTATTTCTTGTGCCACTAGAAAGGTATCTAAGTGTAAAATAACATACTGGGGCTAGAACTAGTGAGACTTTTTGGACCCCCAAATTTTTTTAGGAAATGCCTCATACTGCATTTAGAAGGTTTAAAATCCAAATTCACCAAATTGGGACCCACTGGTAAAATGGGTCATTGGGCATATTTCTCCCACTTTTCTACTACGAAAGCATCAATATGGATGAAACATAACATAATGATATAATTTGAATCAATGTCTCAAGGAAATCCCCCCAATACTCATTGAAGGAAAATTAAACTTACATATTAGGAATGGAGACCACATTAGCACATCAATGTAACATGATATTGGCTCTAAAATAAACTTTTTTATCTACATATCAACCCTATAAGAAGTTCAATGATAATTTTAATCTATAAAATGCACCACATTTGATTATTAAAAAGATTATTTGAAGAGTTATTTCCGCATATTAATACTAAGGCATGTAACCTTTGATTAAATACTTGGTTATATGTTTTTTTTAGTTTTAATTAATTAATTTTTTAATTTTATTATTTCCTTTCTCACCTGAAGTGTCCCATACAAAATATTCTATGAAAATGATTATTAAGTAAATTGAAGATTTTCAAGAGTGGGATGGAGATAATTTGAGAGTCTCTATATGAAGTTGCATCATATAAAGTAACAAAAAACTTGTCAAAATAATATGGATGTTTATTACACACTCTGACTAAGATAAAGTAAACTAAATTTTTTTAAAAGAGATAGATATTCCTTACATATGATCATGGAATAAATTAAAGACTTGTAAAAGTAGTAAGTAGATTTAAAAAATAACTTCATATAAAGTAACTAAACCCTTGTCAAAGTGATATGGATATTCATAACACTCACTAAGTAAAATAAATTAAACTAAAGGCTTATGAAATAGACATGGATATTCCTTGCCCATGGTACGTATATTTAAACGATTAGGAAGACTTATATTAAACACCAAGCAACCATGGTCGTATGCATATATAAAGGGAAGGCCAGCCAAATTAAAACAACAAGCAACCATGGTGTGCCTCTCTTTCAAATCCAAATTTCTCAGAATGCCCCTCTTCTTTATCCTCAGTCTCTTGCTACTTCTTCATTCATGCAATGCAATCTCTGACGAAGGGAAAATCCTGCTGCAAATAAAAGAGATGGATTGGATTTCCAAGCATCATGTTTTGAGCAACTAGAATTCCTTTGATCAAAATCTGTGTGGTTGGAATGGAGTATCTTGTAATACTCCATTCAATGTCATTTCTAACTTAATCAATCAAGAGGGTGTAATGGTGATTTGATTTCTCTAAATCACTATAGTAGTATCATTTTGTTCATAAGAGCTTGACCTTGATTTCAATGTATAAAGAATAATTTTTTTATTCTTAAATAGTAGATGGAAGATATCTTTCATGGTATCAACACTTTATTTGCAATAAAACCTTCAATATCTTTAGTCATGCATGTCCTTGACCTATCATAGTGTAGGGTTTGCAAATGAATTTATCAAGAAAACCTTAGAACTTCTAAGCTTGAAGAGAGGCCCAACCTTTCCTTCCGAACTCAAGATATTTGAGCCAACTAAGTGACCTTAAAGGATCATCTTTTGATTTTGCAGGGCTAATTTCCAGGCTTCTTCAATTCGAAAATTTGATATTTTGGGCTTAGATAATCTTATAATAACTTCTTCCTTTGTTTCCAAATATATTATCATGATTCTTAAGAGACAGATCAACATCTTTTTCATTGTAAGCAAGCTTTCTTCAAAGGTATATTTCAAGTATATTTGCAGCAATCATTTGCAACGTAGGGTTTATGACATAGTAATATTTTTCAAATAAAGCATATGTTCAATACTTCAATCTATGCAAAGGTCACAAGCTTTCCTTATGTGGTTGTGATTTGATCCATAGCTTGCATAGTAGAGGTGACATTATTCTAAAGCATTAGCTTTACGATTCTTCTTGTCAGTCTGAATTCCCATGACTAATTCAACGCTATGTAGCATCATTTCTTCCTTTAGACATGTACTAGTCATGAGGTTCACAAGGATACTTCAGGCTGATATATCATTCCAAACTAAGACATTTTCTCAATGCTTTCCAGAACTTAAAAAAGGATGACTTTGCTAGCATTTTCATGGTGACATATTTAAGATCCTTATGAGATTAAGTGACTCAATTACAGACCTTCAAGGATCATTTTTGTAGATGGATTTTTATAGTGGAATGATTTAAATATGATCACAAGATTATGCTAAGAACATTTCCTATAGACAAGGTATGATCCAATGAACCATTCTCCTTATGACACTTTTATCAAATTACAAAAGAGGTACACATTGAAAAATGAACCAAAGTCTTAACCTTTCAATTGACTAAATGATTATTTGAGGTAAATTACTCATCTTATAATTCTTGAGACCACTTATTTTACCTTCTATCATAAGCCCTAATACCTTTGAGATGAAGATATATTTTGACCTTTTTCAAATAATCTTATCTCTAAGTAATTAGAGTACATATTTTCTTTTCTTTTTGAAAAGTTACAACCCTAGTCAAACATGGCTATTCACCTCTTTGGGATATAATATAAAATATATGTCCACTGTAGAAATTCCATGTAGATTCAAACTGCTTATGTAATTTTCTAAAACAGAAGACTCGAATCTACCCTACTCATCAACAAAAATAACTAAACGATCACAAAATCACGAATCATACTAGAGAAATAATTCAATCAACACATTACACAGTGATAACCTGGGGAAATCCATAGCTAAAAACCCCTGCTATCTGTATATTGCATTAGTCAGAAAATATGAGAAGATTACAACACTTTTCTCAAGCCCAAGCAACCTCTGCACTATCTCTTTCTGTCTCACAGCTTCCTAGACAAGCCCAGACCAATACTTGACCAATTTTATTCTTGCCCAAGCCCCTATTTCCTTGCATTGTTTCCTTGGGAATTAACCCCTATTAATTAGGGAAATTCCTCAATTGGAATTGTGCAATCCTTATAGTCCTTCCTCTGACTTCATGCACCACCTGTACAATTCGGATGATTATACAACTGATAGTACATTGTCCTTGAACTCCAATATCAACTGGGTAACTCTCGGATATGACATGCATCAGTTATTTATGAGTGAATCATCAGTTAACTGGTTGAACACATGAAGCAACACTCCACTGTCTGACCTCCTACTAGTTCCTCCATAAGTTGGAACTAGTTTAACTGACTTTAACTTAGTTAAACTGAATTAATTAATTACAACTCAAAATAAACTCAACCAGGGCTCCTATAATGTAGGAGACACTCTACGTGACTCAAGTTAGACCGTCAACTCTAATAAGGTGAGCCAACTAAGCCAATTTAACTTAGTTAATTCATACAAGTTGTCTTGTGATGTGGAATTACAATTTTATTCCTAATTTAATTCAAGGAAAAAATTAAATCAAGATTTTCTTGTTGCACTTTCAACACTCCCTCTCAACAAGAAAGGGATTATCAGATACCCCAATCCTGCCTCTATGGAACTCAAACTTTCCTCTTGAAAGTGCCTTAGTAAATATGTTTTCATCTTGTTTCTATGTATGAATGTACTCCAACAACATGATTCTCCTCTGCACACAATCTTGTAGATGGTGATACCAGATGCCAATATGCTTGGACCGATCATGAAAAACTAGATTCTTGGAGAGTTTGATACAACTCTGATTTTCATGGTAAATCACTGTAAGATCCATCTACTGACCAAATAACCCAACAAGGATCTTCCTCATCCAGATAGATTCACAAGGTTCTTGACTAGTAGACATGTACTCTGCTTCTATTGAACTGAGTGCAAATGATCTCTGCCTCATGTTATACCAAGAAAATGTTGTTGAACTAATACTGAAGATTCCCCCTAATGTGCTCTTCCTGTTGGATGGACTCCCTGCCCAATCTGCATCTGTGAAGCCTTGAACCTTCACTCCCTCTGTCTATCTGTACCAAAGACCAAACTGAGTGGTGCCTTTGAGGTATCTCAACACATGTTTAGTTGCCTTCAAATAGAGTTTGGTTGGCTTAACCATTTCTTGATTAAGCTGGTTAACTGCAAAACATATGTATAGTCGTGTGTTCACCAAATACATAAGTGAAACCAGAAGCTGCCTGTAAATAGTAGACTCTACTACTTCACCTGAAGTAACATCTTCCTTCCTCCAATTCCCTTCTAGAGGAGTCTCCATTAGATTGTAGCTCTCCATGTGGAACTACTTCAGTATCTCATTGAGATACTTGCCCTGAAAGACAAATAGTTCGTAATCTCCTTTCCATACTTCCATACCAAGGAAATAATGCATGAGCCCCAGGTCCTTCATCTCAAATTCTCTTGCAATATCCTGTTTACAATATTTGACCAACTTCTCATCACCTGTTAGAATTAAATCATTGAAATATAATACTATAATCAATAATTTACCTTCAACCACAACAGTAAAGGTTTGCATCTTCTTCACTTTTGGTGAAGCCCAACCAAGTGAAATAATTTTCAATCCTGTTGTACCAAGCACAGGGTTCTTGTTTCAATCCATTCAATGGTTGCTTGAGTCTGCAAACATGTGACTATTTTTTGAAGGTATCAAATCCTTCTGGATTCTCAATGTACACCTCTTCCTCAATCACTCCATTAAGGAATGATGTCTTCACATCCATCTAATGTATCTTCCATCCCATCTGTGCTGAAAGTGATATAATAGATTTGATTGAAGAGTACCTTGCTACTGGAGAAAATGTCTCCTCATAACCAATTCCCTCCACCTAAGAGAACGCTTTGGACACAAATATGGCCTTATGTTTCTCCACACTCCCATTTGTTGCTTGCTTTACCTTATAAAGTCATATGAAACTCGCTATTGGCTTGTCTACTAGTCTTGGGACCACTTCCCAAACAATGTTTCTAATATTGGAGTCATACTCCTCTACCATGGCATCACTCCATATTGCTTGTTGCACGCGTTCCTTGAATGAGGATGGCTCAATCTCTACACTCTCACTCATCAGAGCCATGAAACTAGTGTTCCAATCTGTGACCTCCTTTTCCTGCGCTGTCATGTAGGTGCTCCCACATTCTCTCTAGAATCATGCATCAATCTGTTGGCCTCTCTAGTGAACTTCCTTCCATCTCTGGAAGTCTCTACATGTGTGGGTGCTTCCATTATCTGCTCCTCTGCATGTGGATTATCCACATCATCCTAAGGTTCTTCCTTTGGAGCTAAAAGCTCCTCATCTCCATGAAACTAAATCTCCCTCTCAAGGGAACATTTCATGGCATTTTCTTCATTGAAATTCACATCTCTACGAACAATTGTCATCTTGTGAGAGGGCAGGTACAACCGATAGTTGAGAGGTGTACCAGTGAACCCCACAAATATTCCCAAATCCACTATCGACTCTAGATTTTTTCTTGCATCCTTGGTAACATGACAGTAAACTGATGAATCAAAGATACTAAAATGTGCCAAATTCTATTTCTTACCTAAAATATCTTCTCCTGATGTACTCATTCTAGAATCCAATGAGGACTCTTTTTTCTGCACATATACATTGTGTTGCATGCTTCATCCCACGAGTGCAATGGTAGGCCCTAATTATGTAACATTTCCCATGCATCTCACACAATACTTATGTTCTTCCTTTAAGCCACCCCATTTTGTTGTGGGTTATGGGGTGCTATTAACTCTCATCGAATGAATTTTGATGCACAAAATTTCTTGAATTCATTCGACACATTCCCCACCATTATTTCTCCTAAGAGCCTTCACTTTCCTTCCAGTGCCTTTCGCAACAAGTGCTTTAAATTCAAAAAATTTAGAAAACATATGATCTTTCTTCTACATGGAGAAAATCCAACAATTACATGAGAAATCATCTACAAATATTACATAATACCTATGCTTGGATATGGAGGCTATTGATAATGGTCCACACACATCTGAGTGAACTCTTTTAAGGATTGCTTGTGCTTGATTGTTCTTATCATGAAAGGTGGAGTTGGTATACTTCCCCAATGTGCACCCTTTGCATGTATCTCTCTACTCTAGTGCACCCTTGGGAAGTCTTGTAGAAATATGTTGCATGATCTTAAAATATTTGTGGTGTAAGTTACCCAATCTTCTATGCCACAACTCACTGATGTCTCAGCTCTAGACCTTCTTTTCTTTTGTGCTCAATGCTCCAAAATATTCTACATCCAATTTGTAGAGGTTCTTCACCCAAACCCTTATTCACATCACTTGTCCTGAGGCTATGTGAAGAAGAAAAACCTTTCCTTTGTTAAATATCACATCGTAGCCACGGTCGTCCAACACAGCAACTAAAACCAAATTCTTCTTCAAACCCGAAACATACATGACATATTTTATTGTGAGAGGAGAACCAAACTCCCTTTGAAAAGTAACAGTACCTATGTCGATCACGCTATACCTTCCATCATCTCCCATCTTGATGTCCATTTGGAGGTCCTTCTCCTCTAAGTCACTAAAAAATTCTTTGTTGTTCGTCATATGGAATGAGGCTCCACTATCCAGATAACACACAATACCCATCACTGATGTCACCATGCATACAATGATGGTGAAATCCAAGTTTAATTTTGAAGTTAGAGCTTCACATGTTGCTCCTCCTAAGGGCTTCTTATTGGCCTTCTTGGGTGGGACACTTCGTGGCATAGTGTCCCTACTCATGACAGTGAAAACTTTTAATCTTTGACAAGCCCTTCTTCTTTCCATCCTAACTGGGATCCCCTTTGGATTGAGATTTCTTCCCTTTCCCTTTCTATTCCATTCTAGGCAAGCCACAATTCTCCTCATCATCATGCTTGGATGAGAATCCATCTCTGATGTTACACCGAATCTCTTCTTGCACCAAGTCAGACCACAAACGATCCCACTCTAGTAACTTCTCCCTCCCATTTACTGAATCCTAGTAGTTGTGCTAGCTCTTGGGAATGCTTAAAAGTGTTAGGCTGATAAGATCATCTTCACCAAATGTAACACCAAAACTTCTAAGCTCACCCTGACATTAGGTGAACTTGTTCAAGTACTTTGGTATTGTGTCGCCCTTCTCCATCTTGATTTTCCTGAGCTTTTCCTTCAGTTCCAGTTTCATGTGGTCATTGTTATTCTGAAACAAGTCTATCAAGGCCTTCCATATTGCATATGGAGTCTCCTTACCATGGAATTTCAAGACAATATGATCTCAAACTATTTCTAGGATAATCCTTTTTGCCTTTGCAACACATTTTCTCCACTCTGCTAGATCTTGAGCATCAGTTACGAGAGGCTTAGGAATATCTTTTTATATGAATCCCTTAAGCTTGTTGTCTTCCAACATTGCATCCATCCTGTCCTTCCACGAAATATAGTTTGTACTACCCTCAAGGGCATATTTGAGTCTCAATCTGTAGAACAACATCCTGCTGGCTCTAAAGAATGATACTGCAAATACAATTTCACCTGCAAAACACAAACTCATCTTCTCCTCTTCTAGAGTAATTTATGCTTTGATACCATGTAGAAATTCCTTGTAGATTCAAATTGCTTATGTAGTTTTCTAAAAGAAAAGACTTGAATCTACTCTACTCATCAATGAAAATAATTAAACGACCGTGAAATTGTGAATCATACAAGAGAAAGAATTCAATCAACACATTACACGATGATTTCCCAGGGAAATCCATAGCTAAAAATATTAAATGACCATAATTAAGAGGGGAAATATCTCAAATTATCTCTCCCTGATTGAATGCATTTTCTTCAAAGTTTTGAAAACTTTGTAATATGTTGATAAATATGAGCATAGGAATGATGAGAATGTAAGTAATGTAATAGCTAAAATGCCTATGCACTGATAGGCATGAGGACAGTGAAATGTTAAATGCATATAGATATTCCATGGTGCACAAAAATAATGATTGATCATGCATATGGTATGAGAAAATGCTTAGAGTATTAGGATTTCATTAGAACGTTATGATGACTAACCATAGATTGATAAATATATAACTAGGAAAAGATTGATTATATTATTAGAAAGGTTGATGAGGTTTCTACAAAGGGTCTTGTGGGGAAAAGGATAGGGATGATAAAGTATTGATCAAGAGGTTGGTGAAGAAGAGTGTGAGAAACCTCCCTAAAATACCAGCTGATCAGGTAGTACCCAATAAATAATAAGATCTAAGAATGTATGTTGTGGTATGTTTAAAACATTGAATTTGAATTACACAAGAATGCCCCTCTTGAAAATATAAAATTTGTAATGGTATGAATGCATAAATGGATAGTAAATGAACAGATGGAATTGATTAGGTTCTAGGCGACATTAATGGTCACCTAATCATTCCAAAGTGCTTGGAATAAATGGTTATTTGTTGATTGATGGCATATTGAAGGGGAAATCATGTTGTATCTACAAAACATGTCATTGAATGGATGGAATTTCTCATAAGTTAGATTATTTTCATATTTCAAGAATGTATAAGAATAATAAAATGGATGTAGGTAGCGCGTGAGCATGATAATGTGCATGTTTGAGGAATTGTTCGAATGAATGGCTAAATGAACAATGTAAATGCATGCTTATGAATTTTACATGGTTTATTAAAGAGATGAAATTATTAGAATTGGTACTAACTCGTGAAACTAAGATCATCTTAGAGGTTGTTAGACGTTGCAACCAAGAAAAGTTGAAATATGATGTTATCATATGTGAATGGATTACCATAAATATTTGGTTGAGGTGGAAAGATACAAAAGATAAAAAAAAATGATAATTACTCTAACATTGATAAAACAAATTTGATTTTTTTCTATAAATTTAATTGTGCAATATTGACATGCTAAGATAATAATGTGGCCTTGTTAAGTAGATATATTATGTAAAATGATGTGCGGAATCCAGGAAGAAATAACCATCCTGATTTCCAATGACTATGCAGGAAATAGATAAGAGTGCTATGAAATTCTAATAATGCAAAGAAAATTCAAAAGGGAGAACCCTTTACCTTCTCTCTATTAATATTTTATTATGAACAAAATGTGTTGAAATGTAGAAAATTATATACCTATAAGAATGCTTACATAAGTGATATAAAAAAGGAAAATTATCTTGGTATACCCAATATTGAAACAACTTGTGTACATAAGAGTGCAAGGGGGAGTGACCCTGGGTTTCTATAAGTACTAGTTTGGTTGTTATGTCATTTTTTTAAAAGACGTCAAATGGTAAAGTGCCTTCAAGTGGAGCATGTTGAGATATTGTTGATATATATTATTTTTTTGTTGAACGACTATATATGCAAAGAAATTGAAATGGTTGTTGAATAGAATAACTATAGCAATGTGTGGATTAATTTGACTAATAGTTGATGTTTGGATGACATCGTGCATTAGGAAAGGATGTAGGCTATTCTAGGAATTTGATATTAAAATAACCCTTAATGGAAATGGGATTTGGGGCAAGTGAGTGCCTCCGACCATCAAAATATCCTTAAAGAAAACCATTAACTAAACAAGCATAGTAATGAAATCCATGAAAAAATGGAAATTAGCCATACTATAACGATGAGTAAGTTGAAGGAATTGGTTAAGAATTCCTTGATGTTTCGTTTATATTGTCGTTAAACTAATTTCAATGGAATTCATGTATTGCATGAATCCCCAAGAATGACATCATTAAGGTAGAAAGATACCAATACACATATGATTTGGTAAGATAATATAAATATGTATGAATTTCCCCGATGGACAGTTGTCATATAGGTGAGTAGCATGCTCACAAGTTAAAGATGATAATGGTGGATAATATGGAGGAAATATGGGCTTTTGAAATTGTGAAGCCCATGAGAATGCAACTTGATCCACCCAAGAGGTTGTGTGTGACTCCAAAAAGGGGATGGTTGAAAACCCCTTGAGTCACAAAAACAGGGGTGAGATTGCGACTGAACCTTGTTTAACTGAGGAGAGAAGTGAAGAAAGCTTCAACCTGGTTAGGGGCCTGAAGGAAATTTTGAAATATTGTTGTTATTAAGTCACAAAAAGCACTAGAAGATAAATATGCATTAAGGGACTATGAGAGTAGTGAAGGGCTACTTTTTATTTGTGTTAGCCCAATCAACCATGTTTTTTATGTGTTAATAGGCATGGGCTCAGTGCTTGAAGTGTGAAGTATTGAATCTTGTAGGTAAAAGAGAAAATGAAAATGAAACACTTAACCTTGACATTTTTATTTATTAGCATGATAAGGTTTTAATTTCCATCTCATATTTTGAAAAGGTTGGGATAATTTTGAATGTGTTTTGTAGTGCAATTATTTTCCCTTTATTTTCTTGGCACGCATTTGAATATGATGCAAGGATTGACTATTTGATGGTTTTGAAACAAAATTAGTAATTTTTGTAAATGATATATTGAAAGGATTTATTCCAGAGAAACTAGCACATTACGATTGAGTGTAAAATATAGATTGAAGGTAGAATGTCTTGGGTGTGACATGGAATGTATGACCTTGATGAAGGATGGGAATCTTATCACCTATAAACAGAAAAATTCCAAAAATTAGGGTAGGAGTATCCTAGTTGTGAGACATGGATTCTATATGAAGAAAGCTTGGAAAATAAAATTTATGATTGAAAATTTTCTGATAAATCTCATGGGAATATATATGAATGTGATATAGGTGAATTCATTTATCTATATAGGGATAATATAAAGTGACTATAAATCAAATTGGTGTAGTGAAATGCTTGAAAGTATTCCATGTGATGCCTCCTTGGAGGGATTTGGTAAATTCCCTAATTGGAATAAATAAAGGTTGAGAAGTAGAGAGCCAGGGAGCAAGCCAACTAAAATGATATTGGACCCTAGGGAAAGAGGATCTTGGTCAAGTACATCACCCAAGGAAGGGGATTACCTAGACATTGAAATCATGAGTAACTATTAGGAAGGGGAGACTTGTCACACACTCATTAGATTGAGAGAGTGAATGGGTACATTTGATTACAAGTAGTGAGCTAAACTTGTTACCTATGGAAGCATGATGAAGAAAGGATAACCATATAGATAATTATTATGGTCAAATAAATAGTTTATTCGGATTTGTGATTCAAGAAATTTCTTATGCTTAGAAAAATATTTTAATACGCCTTTATTCTAATAATTATTGTAGGAATGCCATAAGTATGAAAGTGACTAGCCCATGAAGAAATTTCCATTGATAAAGTAGTGGAAAGGTAAAATATCATGAATAATGATGATGATACAAAGGATAAAGGATGTTGGTGTAGTTAAAAGGTAATAGTCCATAGACTGTTGTAATGAATAAATGACACTTGAAATAGTGCAATGTTATTAAATATGACACTTGAATTGGTGTAATCGTTGAGGGAATTTCTCCTTTAAGGGGGAGGGTATTGTAACATCCCCAACATTTCACTGTGTTGACATTTTAATTGTAATTAATTATGCTATTGATCCTTGTATGGGAATGTAAACGTAAATGGCCAAAAGACCCAGAATAATTGCAATTACAATTTAAATACCATCTAATGAAATAGTGTAGCCTTGATATGATATGGACCATGAGAAGTAATGAGGAGTATGATATCCAACAAATGGGAATAGTAGGATTAATGTTTTCTAATGGGTTATTGGCTGAGTTAAATGCCCATAAGCATCAATATTTTCAACCTTTCCCCAAAAAAATATCTAATGTGAAGGTGAAACGATAACTACTAGTAGTTATGAGAGGAGTGGGAAGTAGTACCAAGACTATTCAAGGCTATGGGAACTTAACCACTAACCAACATGGGGAAACGTGATAGAAAACTAATTAAGGAAGAAACGCAAGGAAACTGGCCTGTGAAGGACATAAAAAAATAGAAGGGAGAAAAATAAAAAGATACTCACATGTGAGGACAAAGGAAAGCCATTTGCAAGGACTATGTGAATCCAAACTCATCCCGTGCTATAGATTGGTAGTATCTTGGGAACCCATGACTGGTAATTCAATGTTTGGATATTGAATCGGAGGGGTTGTGGAAGATTGACTTGGATAGAGGGAGACAAAACAATCACTTGGGTCATAACAATCCTTTGAGCGAGTTAAGGATTAAAATGTGGTATGAAAATCCTTTGAGCGAGTTCTTATGAATCATGTAGATGTTAGAGGAATGAATAAAATCCTTGATTTAAAGAAAAGGGAGACTTAAGGGAAGTGTTATTCTCAAAACATCTAATGAAATATGAAAGAGTTCACTAAAGAAATATGGAGTTATTGAAGGCTAACTAAAGGTTTAAATTGGCCATAATGTACACTAATGAAAAACACTAACCAATGGGAAGGTTTTCCGTGGAGGGAATGAGAGGTGCGGAGACCTCAGATGGAGAAAAATAGGCATAGAGGTCTCTTTTACTTCTCGGAAGGAAGACCTAGTAATTAGCACTGAAATGGAGGATTCTTTTTTATGGTGTATCTCGATTGAGACCTTTGTGCCATCAAGGGCGTTCTCCGCAAATCAAGGCCCTAATGAGAATCTCTCATCAACTTTAAAGGTAAGTTAAGGATTCTCTCTATGGTCAAGTGTTGCTTAGGAGAGAATTTGGGGCTTGACCCTTTATTTTGGGTGAAAAGGAATTATGGAGATGGAGCCCCTCAATGGCTTTCAATGAGAATTTAAGGTTTTGATGCCTCGACCTTATCCTCTGGTCACATTTCTTGTGTAAGAGCTAAGACCAAAGCCAGTGAAAAGGGTGATTACCAAGAGAAATCAAAGGAAATTCCTTTGGGACACTTTGGTATGGTGTGTTCTAGTGAACAAGCTCTAGTTGATGATGAAATCTCTATTAGAATAGATGGCATTGAAGTATTGAAGCATGGAGACTTATGAAGAATGACATCATGATGACGTAAACACTGATGATGTTGTAGTGCGAGATGACAGACACATGTCACCCATATTTGGCATTTTTGTCTTGCCAACTAGGAAAATGAATGACACATAGCACATTTTAGTAGTGCCACATGGCATGGGACATGTCAACATGTGCCTGTTTTTGGATGATGATTGGGCATCAGAGATACCAAGTGGCATGCTGAGTTGTCCATTGACCTATCAGACTATAAGGAAATCTCAAAGGTTTGCAGTTATAATAAATTCATTGATACCTCGGTATTTCATATCGACATATAGAAGGATATTTATATATCAACATGGTAGCATATTGAAATAATACAACTAGATTGGCATATTGGCACCTCATAGGTGTATAACATTAGATATCAACATATCAACACATTGTTGTATCTACATATCAACATATCAACATATTGACAGCATGGGCCACAAGTCTATTGGCATAACAAACTGTCAGAACTAGGGAAAGTGAAGTTTTTATGGAAATAATGATATGGAAAGGTTCTGATATTCCAGGTGAGCTAAGGATACGAACCAGTGTGGGTGTGATGTTTGGCCAAGGATTGCCACGTGTTAGAAACATGGATTGTATGGATGTTGTTGTGGTATTTAAGGAGGTAAATCTTAAAATGGGTGTAACTTTGTGCTTGGAGCTCAAAATTGGATGCAATTTATATTTTTGGAAATATATCAACTAGTAGAAGGCAGTGATGGTACCAAAATTGTGATTTGAGATGATGGAAGAAACATAAGGTTTTATAAACCCATATTCATAATAAGCCTTGAAGGTTGGGTCTAACTAAGCCCCATATCCCTAATATAATATTAGGGATTTAGGTGTGCTACACCATAGCATACCCACTCATATGTATCTCCACTTCGAAGGGTTATTGCTAGTTTAGTAATGCAAGAACTAATGCTTGATTGATTTTCCTCTTGAACTCCTCAAAGGTCTTCTACTAAACCTTTCCACATTGGAAAATATTACTACTCATTATTATGGCATGAAGTGGTGTTGCTACTGCTGAAAATAATGCTATGAATTTCCTCAGGTACAAAGTTACCCCAACAAAACTCCTAACTTTAGAAACATTGGTAAGCAACAACTACTTCATTATTGCCTCCATATTATAGTGATATAGCGTTAACTCTATTCAACTGATAACATAGCCTAATTAAGCCAAATAATATTGTACAAACCTTCAGTTCTTTTCAACTCTGCAAAAGATACCCAATGAAATTTTCTCTTATACCAATATGATCCATAAACTATTTTGGATACTCCATTAGACAGTTTATTGCAACATATCTCATAAAAATTTATCAAAAATTGTACTAAAAAGGTTACATGTTCCTTAGATTTATATATTTATTAAGTTATTGTTTACTACTTATGCATTCAAAATACAAAAATGTAGAAAAATGGAAAACATTTAAGAAAATCACTCACAAAACAAAAATAACACCAACATATGATTCGGGAAACTTTTCCGTGGGAAAACCCAATAGGAAGGTATGGGTCTATTTTTTTCTTTCTCTAAATGGAAATAGTGCAAATGCAAAATGTGACTCCTGTGATTTGTGGGTTGCTATAGAAAACAAACCCTCTCTATCCACTCTCAACTACTCTACTCTGTTATTGAATGGGATTCACTTGAATAGAATGGGACCCCCTTCCACCTTAATGGCCTAGTTATAAGATAGCCCAATATCCTACCAAGGGTTAAAATTGATCCATTCTAGGGCTAACATGGCATCCTCTCAAACCATGTGGGGAAAACATGAAGTTCAACATTTAAGTGGCATAACTTTTGAATGCAGACTCCATTCGAGGTATTTCTTGTGCCACTAGATGGATATCTAAGTGTAAAATAACATTGGGGGGCTAGAACTAGTGAAACCTTTTAGGTATCATTGTGAGTTGTCATTGTGAGTTTCTAGGTGTGATTCTAGAAGTAGTTATTTCTCTATGTGTGTGAGTTATTGTCTATGAGTCATAGATCTACCTTCTTCCGATCTTATCATCTAGAAGTTAGTGATCTACAACTGTATATATAATTTGTTATGTTCTCAATAATACACAGTGTCTAATTTGTCTTATGTATAATTGCTTTCTTACTCTTTTTAAAATTTGTTTGGTGTATAATTGCTCTCTTACTCTTTTTGAAATTTCTAACTGATGTAAATGTGTTTGGATTGGGAAGGAACAAAATGTGTTTAACTTGGGAGGAAGCAAAAGCTATAAAAAAAAAAACAAAGCTCTCTCATTTATGTCATGAAATTGCAGTCGTAGTCCACGTGGGTCCTATCAATTTGTTATGTCATGAAATTGCATTCGTAGTCCATGTGGGTCTTATCAATTTGTTATGATATTGTGAGAATACTAGTCAATGGTACGAGGACCGTGCTTTAGTTATTACAGTGTGTCTCTTGGTCAATGTAGTATAACCGATTTTCTAAAGAGAATTGTGAAATATATTATTGTTTGTAGTTTTTTTGGTTTTTATTTTTATTTTTATATATTTTTGGTCATATAATTTTATTTTTTTGTGTGTCAATGATATCTCTTTTAAGATAGAAATAGAAATGTGATTAATGTTTTATAAAATCTCTAAAGTATTTGAATTATATAGTGTTATAGATTTATTTTTTTTCTTATAATTCAATTAATTTCTCATAATTGAATTTCAATTGAAAATTTTACTCAAAAAAGTTTAGTTTAAAAAAATTGTGCCTAAAAACCCAAAAAGTCAAGTAACCTCTAATTTACTATTTAAAAAAATCAACAAATAGCCAGAAGTATAATATTTATTTTCAAAATAGTCTATAAAATATTTTAGGATTTTCTCAATCTTATTCCAAAACTCAAATTTCGCAAATTCTAGGAAGAATTTAAATAACTAAAGTGTTGAGAATGAAAATTTTCTTATGGACCATAATGAGTTTTCCCAGTATCAATGATTCTCTTATCAACAATGTAGTTACAATTAAGTGGCATTTTTTTCTTAATTTTATTGATCATAATTTCCATGTTATCAATATTAATGGAAGGTTCTTCACTTTCACATATATATTAGACCTTGAGTTGTTAGTGAAGATCATAAATATATGTTTTTTTTTTGAAGAAAAACAATATCATTAACATATAAGAAAAGTATAATATTGAGCCAAACGATGTTCATATGGGTGCACCACTTCTATTTTGAACTTTTCTCAAATTTATTGATATAAATATCGAAGATGGTCTATGATCGTTTAGCCTATGGCTAACATGATTCACCAAAATAGATACTTGAATAATTAATTTCCCTATCTATATTTCATGTCACTTCAGTTTTTACGAGTGACCATGTATTCAAATCAAAAGAACTTAATGCAAGGAAATAACGTCCATATGCAATACGACACAAATATTTATCTAAGAAACTATATATTCAAAATAAAAGAGATCAACCCAAGAAAAATTACATATAATATGACATAAAAAATTATCCTAGAAAAATCAATGGGAAAACTCACTCAAGTGCATCAAAGTGATTATTCACTCTACTATGTTAAGTTTTCTTCTACTAGCATTAACTCATTATAGAAATTTTAACTAGTGTTGTTGTTTGTAATGTACCCATATCCTTCTATCTCCACATTTACATATTTTCTATATTTTTGTCTCAACTTAACCCTTGAAGACTAAACAATCCCCTTCTCTACTAAGCAACCATAAAAAAACTCATATTACTAAGGTGTGGTCCTTAAAAGTTTCATTGGACCTATTTAAAGGCCCTTACTTTGGCTTATTTGAAATATACATTCAAACCCATCAAACCCTTTCCTCTTACTCTACCTTCAATCCATCCATACTATTTGAATGAACCTATTGGGATTGATTCAAAAATGATCATAATACTCACAAATTCCAAGGCCCTTAAAATAGCCCATTAACCCTATTGGAAATAGCACATTGATCCCTTCCTAAATATGTTGCCAATGCATAAGAAAATCGCATACACCTTAATCAAGTTTTCCACCCAAATCAAAGGAAAGGCCATTAAGCCCTATCGAAATATCGCCAACAAACACCTTTCAAAAATTCAACCATACTCATAGAACATATCCCACTTGACCTCTTCAAAATATCTCCCTTTTTTAAATGGTATCAATAGATCAAAAAGTCATCAATCTCTTTTAAAACATATCTATTGACCAATTTTGAAAGATCTTCCCAATAAACCATGGGCCCTCTTTGAAATATGGCCATTAATCCCTTTCAAAATATCTACCCAATAGGTTCTTGGGTGTTTTCTAAATCTATTCTTTGGAATCTAACCAATAGAGCATTGGGCCTCTTTCAAATATGATACTTTTAAATTCAAAACAAATCCCATCACCTTCTTTCAAAGATGTAGACAATGTAAACAAAAGATGTTTTCTGCCCTTTTTCAAAATTTTGAAACAAAGAAGATAAGGGCCAAAGTCCCCATTCAAAGGAAACACTTGGAATATTAGAAAGAAGGGCTAACCCATCAAGCCCTTTCAAAATATTCCACTAGGCACTTTCAAATGATTAGTCAAATTATCATTCAAGAATCTTCTTTCTAAAAGATGAGGTGAAAATACATACCACAACTTTAAACAATGTAAACTTTGAAATGGGAACTATAAACTCAAAACGGGAACTTTGGCCAAAAAAGCCCGAAAAAACATCAAAAACAATGCTAAAAACAAAAAGTGTGTATACTGCAACGATGGTTTTTTTTTAGGGTCAATTTTGAACATGTTTAAAAAATGGCAATGAAAATGAAATTTTCATGCAAAAAACACCCTGAAAACGAAAAGTGTTCATACTGGAACGATGATTTTTTTTTAGGGTCAATTTTCAACATTTTTAAAAAATGTTAGTAAAACCGAATTTTTATGTGCAAAAAAAAGTTGTTTATGAGGAAAAAAAACACACTAATGTTTTTGGTAGAATAATATTTTTCTTTCCTAAGTATAAATTCAACATGTTTTAGTAATGACCATAAAGATAAAATAATGGGATTTAAAATACATTAAAATTCTATTACCCCGGAATCACCCTGCCACCCCCACGGGCTGTTGGGCCACCGGGGTGGGGCGAAGGGCTATCCAGAATCACCCCACCACCTCTGCCACACCTCGGCGGCCCAACGGCCCGCAGGGGTGGGGCAGAGGGTTGCAGACAGCCTCCGTGCCACCCCGGCGGCCCAACAGGCTGCGGGGGTGGGACGGAGGGTTGCAAACAACCTTCACGCCACCTTAGCGGACCAACAGCCTGTGGGGGTGGTGGGGTGATTCCGATAATCACCCTACCACCCCCAGACTCCGCCCCACCTTGGCGGCCCAACGACCCGGGGGTGGCAGGGTGATTCCGGGAATCAACCCGCCCTCTACCACAGCCTAGTGGCCCAACAGCCAGTGAGGGTGGTGGGGTGATTCCGGGAATCACCCAACCAACACTGCGAGCCATACAATGGCTCACGGGGGTGGCAAGGTGATTCTCGGAATCACCCGCCCTACGCATCACTCTGGCGGCCCAATAGCCCAAGGGGGTGGCAGGGCAATTCCGGGAACCACCCCACCACCCTAGCTGCCAAACGGACCGCGAGGGTGGCAAGTTGATTCCAGGAATCACCACGCCACCCCCGCGGGCCTTTGGGTTGTAGGGGTGGGGCAGAGGACTGCAGACAGCCTTCGCCCCACCCTGATGGCCCAATGGACTGTGGGGGTGGCGGGGTGATTTCGGGAATCACCTCGCCCTCTGACCCACCCCTGTGGCCCATCAGTCTGCAAGAATGGTGGGATGATTTTGGAAATCACCCCGCCCTCTTCCCCCCACGGAATCACCCCGCCACCCCCACGGGCCCTTGGGCTGCCGGGGTGGGGTGGAGGGCTACAGAAAACCTCTGCCCCACCCCGGCAGTCCAACGGCTCACGGGGATGGTGGGGTGATTCCCAGAATCACCTCGCCCTCTGCCCCACCCCGTCGGCCCAATGGCCTGTGGGGGTGGCGGGGTGATTCCTAGAATCGCCCCACCACACCCACGAGTCGTTGGATCGCCAGGGTGGGGCAGAGTGTGGGATGATTCCCGAAATCACCTTGCCACCCCCGTAGGCCGTTGTGCCACAGGCATGGGGAAGACGGTGGGGTGATTCCCTGAATTAACCTGCCACCCCTGCAGGCCGTTGAGTTGCCTGGGTGGGGCGGAGGGCGGGGCGATTCTAGGAATCACCCGACCACCCCCGCGAGCCATTGGGTCAGGTGCGGTAGAGGGCGGGGTGATTCCCAGAATCACCCCACCTCCCTCGCGGACCATTGGAATGCCAGGGTGGGGTGGAGGGTGGGGTGATAACCGGAATCACCCCGCCACCTTTGCTGGCCGTTGGGCCGCCGAGGTGGGGCAAATGGTGGGGTGATTCTCGAAATCACCCCGCCAGCCCTACGAGCCATTGGGCCGCTGGCGCTCGGCGGAGGGCGGGGTGATTCCCAAAATCACCCTGCCACTGCCACGAGCCATTTGGCCGTCAGGATGGGGCGGAGGGTGGGGCGATTCCCAGAATCACCCTGCCACCCCCGCGGGCCATTGGGCTGCCGGGGTGGGGTGGAGGGCAGGGTGATTCCTGGAATCACCCCGCCACCCCGCAAGTCATTGGACCGCTGGGGTGGGGTTGAGTGCGGGGTAATTCCTGGAATCACCCCACCACCACCGCGAGCTGTTGGGCTGTCGGGTGGGGTGGAGGGCGGGCTGATTCCCAAAATCACCTCGCCACCTCGAGGGCCGTTGGGCAGCCGGGGTGAGGCGGAGGGCGTGGTGATTCCCAAAATCACCCCACCACCACCCTCAGCTGTTGGGCCGCCGGGGTGGGGCGGAGGGCGGGGTGATTCCCGGAATAACCCGACACCCCCATGGGCTGTCAGGCCATCGGGGTGGTGCAGAGGACAGGATGATTCCCAGAATCACTCCGCCACCACTGCGGGCTGTTATGCCACTGGGGTGGGGCGGAGGGTGGGGTGATTCCCGGAATCACCCCACCACCCCCGCGGGTGTTGGGACGCCAGGGTGGGACGGAGGGTGGGGTGATTCCCAGAATCACCTAGCCACCCCTACGGGTCGTTGGGCTACCGAAGTGGGGCGGAGGGCAAGGCGATTCCAAAAATCACCCCGCCAGCCCTGCACACCATTGTGCCACTGGGGTGGGGTGGAGGGAGGGGTGATTCCTGAAATCAACCCGCCACTCCCATGGGTCGTTGGGCCGCTAGGGTGGGGCGAAGGGCAAGGTGATTCGTGGAATCACCCTGCCGCCCACGCAGGCCGTTGGGCCACAGTGTGATTCAGGGAATCACCCCGCGAGTTGTTGGGCCGCCAGGGTGGGGCATAAGGTGGGGTGATTCCCGGAATCACTCCGCCACTCCCATGGGTTGTTGGGCCTGCCAGGGTGGGGCGAAGGGCAGGGTGATTTGTGGAATCACCTTGCCACCCATGCAGGCCGTTGGGCCACTAGGGTGGGCAGCCTCTACCCCACCCTGGCGACCCAATGACCCGCAAGGGTGGTGGGGTGATTCCAGGAAATCAACCTGCCACCCCAAGCCTACACACCACCATGGTTGCCCAATGGCTCGCGGGGGTGCCGAGGTGATTATACGCACCACCACGGTGGCCCAATGGCTCGTGGGGGTGGCGGGGTGATTCTGTGAATCACCCCGCCACCCCCGTGAGCCATTGGGCCACTGGTGTAAAGACCAACAGTCCTTATGTGCGAGCTTCGGCTTGAAGTGCAATGAAAAAGGAGCGAGCTTGACTTAGCACGCGAAGGCATTATGTTATAATGAAGTGCAGGAGGTTGGGCGAGTTGTTTATATGCATGGGAACTTGAACGATCACCCACTGGGCCGACCTACGAAGTAGCAAGGCTGACTCATATTTTAACAAAGATTGCGATGGAGATGAGACCATGGGCAAGTCGGTTGGGCAGCCAAGACTTCGCCCTGCCACTCATATAAACTAGCACGTGGTGGAGGTCATTTGAACCATTGCTCATCGCTCAACACATAAAGACTTCGCTCATGAAGAAGAGGAAGGTGCAGAACTAAGGGTGGACGCAGCAAGAAGGCACAATTTGGTGATGTGCCCCTTCTTGGGCAAGGCCGCACGAAGTTAAGTGTCGTTTCTTGGATTTGGGTGAAGGGTGCAGGTAGAGGTCGCCCACTGGTTGAGGGTGTGGAACCCAGGTTGTGCGAAGGGTGAGCGCCCAATTTGTGCGACGACTTGGCACGGGTTCTTGGGTGGCTCGGGTGAGCACCTGCCCGTCGTGTAAGTGTGCATGGTGTGACTTTGGTGAAGTGTTGAGATTGTGAACGGAGCTGCGACTCGTGCAAAGGCACCCATGTGTGGCGACTTGGAGGCACGCCCAAGTTGGGCAAACAACACGATCATGCGACGAGGTGAACGAAGGGTTGGTGAGTCGTGCGGCGACCATGCAGAGGCGCCGACGAGCTAGGCAACTGAGTTTATCGAAGGTTGTAAATTTTGCTAAGTATGAAACTTGGGGTTTCCAAGTATACTTGTAAAGCTTTGTAAAATTGAAGATTGTATAATATATTATCGGGCAGACTCATTGTTCAGGGAGTTTCCCCTCCCTTTATATTGTGCAATTGTGTTCTTCATGTATAATTGTTGATGATAATGAATGTGTATGGGTGTTCATTGGTATAAAGGAAACATTAATAATACTTGGTTGCGAAACACAAACTAAGTAGGATGAGTGGTTAGGCGTAGTCCACGAACATAAGTATTGGTAAAAAGAAAGTGTTCGGTGGTGCCGCACCTCGCCTAGAGCGGTTGAAAGACTACCGTCATCTCCGGCGTTGTGACAGGTGGTATCAGAGCTAGTCTAAAGACTTGGAGGAGTCTTGCAGGAAGCTAGGTGAAGCAGGTGTGCATACACTTGACAGTTGGTGATAGTGAAGCAGGTACTTGCAGGTGAAGGAAGCTATTTCACACAAGTGGAACAAGAGCTGGTTCAGGTTGCAGGCATCTTGGTAAAGTTGTTGGATGGTCGAAACTAGATTGCAAAGAAGAAGGAAGCTGTTAGCAATGGCAGCTGAATCTCAGGTTGGGTCTAGTCACAGTGCGAAGGATGCTACTATGGCATTCATTGAAAAAGTGTTGGAGAAGATGGAGGACTTGGAAGCTTTCTGGACTAAGAAGATGGACTTGGTCGAGAGAGATCAAGAGGCCAATTCGAAGATGAAGGAAGAGCTTGATGAACTCCGGACTCAACACGAGTACACTGATCTTATGTGTACACAACTTGAAGTAAGGGTCAAGGAGGTTGAAGAGGCAAGAAACCAAGGTCTTGCAGAGATCATGGGCTTGTGAAAATCTCTTGACGAAGCCAGAGATGAGATCGCAGTGTTGAAGAAGGCCGTGAGGCATAACTCAGGTGGAGGAGTGCCTCATGTGAAAGTCAAGGAACTGGAATCTTATGATGGTACAAGGAGTGCAAAGACTCTTGGCAACTTTCTATGGGACATGGAGCAATACTTGGAACGCTTGGGTCTATCCAATGATGAGACAAAAGTTAAGGTAGCTGCTCAGTTCTTGACAAAGGACGCTAAGATGTGGTGGAGAAGGAGGATGGATCAGATTTCCAATGGCAGTGTTGGTGACATTACTTCATGGGATGAGATGAAGAAAGAATTGCAGACCCATTTCAGTCCTCAGGATGAAACGTGGGAAGCAAGGATGAAGATAAAGTTCATAAAGCAGACAGGGAACCTACAGACATACAAGCGGGAGTTTGCAAGTACGGTTCTGGAACTTCCTGACATGGCAGAGAGGGACAAGGTGTTCAACTTCATTATTGGGTTGAAGCCTTGGGCATGCAATGAAGTGAAGAGGCAGAGGATTAGAACACTTGAGGAAGCTTTTGCTGCTGTGGACAGGTTGGTGGAGCATTATGATGAGACTTCTGATGATAGGAAGAAGAATTCCGATAAGCCGAAAGATAAGAAGAAAGATGATGCTTCGAAATCAGATGATAATTCGAAGACGAAGAAAGCCTTGAAGTGTTGGATATGTGCTGGACCACATACGGTGAAGAATTGTCCTTCTAGACCAAAATTGGCTGCGATTGCACAATCTAATACAAAGAATGAAGAAGCTTTTGTGGGGATGATGCAGATATTTGGTGCTACTACTACTACAGAGGTCGTCTCTCGGAGGGATCCTAAGAGGAACAGTTTGGAGTATGTTCGGATGAAGGTTGCGGGTGCTGATATACTCACTATGGTGGATAGTGGGGCTACTCACAACTTCATGGGAGAAGATACTGCAAGAAGAATTGGGCTGAAATTTGTACCGGTGAAGGCACAGATGAAGATAGTCAATTCTCCTCCTGATGGTGTTCTTGGTGTAGCTGAAAAAGGTGGACACAACACCAGGTGAGTGGACAGGGAAGGTCTACTTCACTATAGTGCGAATTGATGACTATGAAGTTGTGCTAGGAATGGAATTCTTGAAGCAATTCGATGCAATGATTGTTCCACATTTGAAGAGGCTGTATATTTACGATGGAAGGGAGGATGTACCCATTGGTGTACCAACCATTGGAGTGACAAAGCCTGATTGTAAGTTGGCAATAATGCAAATGGAGGATGAGAAGCGGATGGAAGATATGAGTAAGCGGTTGTCTATGGTCGAGACGAAGCTTACTGAGCAGTCATTGGTCATCAGGACTCTTTCAGATAGTATCTTGGATTTTTCAAGAAGGCTAGAAGTGGTCGAGGATGATGATTATGATGATGAGGCATATGTGAGGCCGAATGTCCGAGAGGAGGATTGGGTCACTTATCTACAGAGGATGGAGATAGAGAATCCTGACAGATGGATTGAGATGATTAGTGAGGGTGAGCCTTCAAGCTCTACGCCCTCCACATCTTCTTAGATGACAAAGAAGATGGGCTCATTGTTAGCTGCTCATGGTAGTGAGTCCTCAAAACAGGTTGAGCAGGTATGATAGATGGTGCAGGGATGGCTTGGCATCAAGCATCATGACATGTTGCAGATGGGATGGAGTTTCCATGGACCTGAGCATGGGTGAGATTCTTGGTGAGTCCGAGATGTGGCAGAATCCGAGATAGACTGGTGAAGGCATAAGGATGTTCACTCTCATGGCTTGAGCGTGACAGTTGGATTAGCTACCCAACTAGTTCAAACATGGGGTCCGGAAGTGCACGGAGAGATGCTGGCATCAGGCAGGAAGGATGATAGTTCACAGGATGAGGACGACACATGATGGAGATAGTAGTTCTACATATGTTGCAGGGATGTTTGCAGTATGTGGAGGAGTTGACATCATGGACCAAGGATGAGACAGACATTGATGATGATCTTGGTGGATGGCTACTAGGATGGTATGTTGTCGAGGACGACAACGACTTCAGGTGGAGGAGGATGTAAGGACCTGTAGTCCTTATGCACACGCTCCGGCTTGAAGTGTGATGACAAAGGAGCGAGCTTGACTTAGCACACGAAGGCATTATGTTATAATGAAGTGCAGGAGGTTGGGCGAGCTATTTATACGCGTGGGAACTTGAACGATCACCCACAGGGCCGAACTACGAAGTAGCAAGGCCGACTCATGTTTTAGCAAAGATTACGATGGAGATGAGGGTGTGGGCAAGTCGGCTGGGCAGCCAAGACTTCGCCCTGCCACTCATATAAACTAGCATGCGGTGGAGGTCATTTGAACCATCGCTCATCGCTCAACACATAAAGACTTCGCTCATGAAGAAGAGGAAGGCGCAGAACTAAGGGTGGACACAGTAAGAAGGCGCAGTTTGGTGATGCGCCCCTTCTTGGGCAAGGCCGCACGAAGTTAAGTGTCGTTTCTTGGATTTGGGTGAAGGGCGTGGGTAGAGGTCGCCCGCCTGTTGAGGGCATGCATGGGTGTGGCGACCGGGTTGTGCGAAGGGTAAGCACCTAGTTTGTGCAATGACTTGGCACGGATTCTTTGGTGGCTCGAGTGAGCACCCGCCCGTCGTGCGAGTGTGCACGGTGTGACTTTGGTGAAGTGTTGAGATTGTGAACGGAGGTGCGATTCGTGTAGAGGCGCCCGTGTGTGGTGACTTGGAGGCGCGCCCAAGTTGGGCAAACAACACGATCGTGCGACGAGGTGAACGAAGGGTTGGTGAGTCGTGTGGCGACCGTGCAGAGGCGCCGATGAGCTAGGCAACCGAGTTTGCCGAAGGTTGTAAATTTGGCTAAGTATGAAACTTGGGGTTTCCAAGTATACTTGTAAAGCTTTGTAAAATTGAAGATTATATAATATATTATTAGGCAGACTCATTGTTCACGGAGTTGCCCCTCCCTTTATACTGTGCAAATGTGTTCTTCATGTATAATTGCTGATGATAATGAATGTGTATGGGTGTTCATTGATATAAATGAAACATTAATAATACTTGTTTGTGAAACACAAACTAAGTAGGATAAGTGGTTAGGCGTAGTCCACAAACATAAGTATTGGTGAAAAGAAAGTGTTCGGTGGTGCCGCACCTCGCCTAGAGTGGTTGAAAGACTACTGTCGTCTCTAGCGTCGTGACAACCGGGGTGGGGTGGAAGGCTGCTGACCGCCTTTGCCGCACCTTGGTGGCCCAACAGCCCGCAAGAGTGGTGAGGCGATTCTAGGAATCACCCCACCACCATAGCAGGCCATTGGGCCACCAGGGTGACGGAGGGTTACGGACAGCCTCCACCCCAACCCAGTGGCCCAACGGCCCATGGGGGTCGTAGTGTTTCCCGGAATCACCTCGCTACCCCCACAGGCCATTGGGCCACCAGAGTGGGGCGGAGGGCAGGATGGTTCTCGGAATCACCCCGCCATCCCCACGGGCCGTTGGGCCACCGGGGTGGCGCGGAGGGCAGGAATATTCCTAGAATCACCCCGCCACCCCCGTGGGCCGTTGGGCCACTGGGGTTGGCTGCCTCCTCCCCACCTCAGTTACCAAATGGCCTACGGATGTGGCAGGGCTATTCTGAGGCTGCCCACCCCGGCAACCCAACGACCTGCAGGGGTGGCAGGGTGATTCCAGGAATCTCCCCGATACCCCCGCGAGCCATTGGGCAGCCAGGGTGGGACAGAGGCTTGGGGTGGCAGGGTGATTCCCAGAATCACCCTGCCACCCCTGTGGGCCATTGGGCTGTCGGTGTGGGGTAGAGGTAGTGGACCTTGGCAGCCCAACGGTCCGCGGGGGCGGCGGGGTGATTCGGGGAATCACGCCGGTCTCTGCCCCTCCCTTGCAGCCCAATGACTCGCGGGGGTGGCGGGGTGATTCCGCCCTCCACCCCACCCCAGCAGCCCAACGACCCATGTGGGTGGTGGGGTGATTTCGGGAATCACCTCGCCCTCTGCCCCACCACGGTGGCCCAACGGCCTGCGGGGGTGGTGGTGTGATTCCAGGAATCACCCCGCCCTCCACCCAACCTCGGTGGCCAAATGGCCCACGGGGCTGGCGGGGTGATTCTGGCAATCACCCCGCCCTCCGCCCCACCCCACGGGCCGTTGGTGGTAGGTTGATTCCAGGAAACACCTCGCGCTCCGCCCCACCCGGACGACCTTATGGCCTGCGGGGGTGGCAGGCTTATTCTATGAATCACCCCGCCCTCCGCCCCACCCCGGCAACCCAATGGCCTGCAGGGGTGGTGGTGTGATTCCGGGAATCACCCCGCCCTCTGCCCCACCCCGGCGGCCCAACGACCCATGGGGGTGGTGGGGTGATTCCGAGAATCACCCCGCCCTGGAACCCACCCCAGGGGTGTGGCGGGGTGATTTTGGGAATCACCCCACCCTCCAGCCCACCCCAACATCCCAACGGCCCATAAGGGTCGCAGGGTGATTCTGTGAATCACCTTGCCCTCTGCCCCACCCTGGTGGCCCAACAGCCCACAGGGGTGGCTGGGTGTTTCTGGGAATCACCCCGCCCTCCACCCCAACCACGAGCCCAACAGCCCGTGGGGGTGGTGAGGTGATTTCAGGAATCACCCCACCACCCCTGTGAGCCATTGGGCCACCATGGTGGGGCGAAGGGCTTCGGACAACATTTTTCCCACCCTGACTGCCCAATGGCCCGCGAGGGTGGTGGGGCAATTCCGGGAATCACCTTGCCACCCCTCTGGCCGTTGGGCCACAGGGATGGAGTGGAGGGCTGGGGACAGCCCTCCGCCCCACCTCAGCAGCGTAACGTCCCACGGGAGTGGCGCGATGATTCCTGAAATCACCCCGCTTCCCCCGCTAGCCGCTGGGGTGGGACAAAGGGTTGCGGTCAGCCTCAGACCCACCCCAGCGGCCCAATGGCTTGCGGGGATGGCGGGGTGATTCCGGGAATCACCCTACTACCCCAACACACCATTGGGCCACCAGTGTGGGGCCAAGGGCTGCGGACAGCCTCCGCCCCACCCCGGCAGCCTAATGGCCCATGGGGGTGGCAGGGTGATTCCGAGAATCACCCCGCACTCCACCTCACCCCGGCGACCCAATGCCCCGCGGAGGTGGTGCGTTGATTTTGGGAATCACCCCACTACCCGCGCAAGTCGTTGGGCCACCGAGGTGGGACGGAGGGCTGTGAATAGCATTCGCCCCACCCCGGTGGCCCAACGGCCCGTGGGGTGGCGGGTTCATTCTGGGAATCACCCCACCATCTTCGCGAGCTGTTGAGCTGCTCGGGTGGTGTAGAGGGCTGCGGATAGCCTCCACCCCACCCCGGTGGCCCAACGGCCCGCGGGGGTGGCTGGGTGATTCTGGGAATCACCTTGCCCTCCGCCCCACCCGGTGGGGTGCTTCCGGGAATTACCCCGCCACCCTTGCGGGCCATTGGGCTGCCGGGGTGGGGCGGAGGGTTGTGGATAACCTCTGCCCCACCCCAGCAGCCCAACATCCCCCAAGGGTGGCTAGGTTATTCCACGAATCACCCTGCCCCACCTCGGTGGCCCAACGGCCTGTGGGGGTGGCGAGATGATTCTAGGAATCACCCCGCCCTCCACCCCACCCTGGCGGCCCAACAGCCAGCGAGTGTGGTCGGGTGATTCCGGGCATCACACTGCCCTCTGCTCCACCTCGGTGGCCCAACAACCCACGGGGGTGGCGGGGTGATTCCGGGAATCACCCCACCCTCCGCCCCACCCCGACGACCCAATGGCCCGCGGGGGTGGCGGGGTGATTTCGAGAATCTCTTCACCATCCGCCCCCCCCATGTTGCTCAACGGCCTGCCCCACCCTGGTGGCCCAGCGGCTTGAGTGGGTGGCGTGGTGATTCCGGGAATCACCCCGCCCTCCGCCCCACCCCGGCGACCCAACAACCTGTGGGGTTGGCGGGGTGATTCTTGAAGAAATTGCATTGCCATTGAAAAAAGATCCAATACAGTGCAATTTTATTCAACAAAGAATTAATGCTCTTCAATTTCTTCCAGATGCAATGCAAGAAATTGGCTTGAAGAAAGGGGACTTTAGTGAATCACATGTGGCAAAAAAGGCAAAAGAACCCCACCCACCATTACACGAAATGATTGGAAAGGCATACATTGGGAGTTTCACAGACATCAAAGATCCATTAGAAGAGGAAAATGAGCAAAATGAAGCAGAAAATATTGTGGAAGAAGACAATGATGAAACTCTAGAGGGCGAAGGGTTTGGATTACGTGACATTGTTGATTAAATTTAAGTTATCCTTGGAAATCAAGCTCATTTTTTGTAACTATTAATTAGTTAACTTGTAATGTTTTGACTTTGACATTTTATGAGAAGAATAAGCACTCAATTAAGGTTGTTATGCGTTCAATATTTGTATTATGTGATTTTCACATTAATTTTTATGTTAATCAATATTTTTTGAAAAAAAGTGTGATTATTATTATTTTTTTTACATGAAATTCATTAAAAAAATTTGTTATTTAACCATTTTTAGTTAAAATTTTCCTATAAAAATTGTGATTTTGACATGTCATTTCTAGCAAAAAATTACAAAAAATTATCAAAACGTGTAGTTTTTTAGTTATATTTATGTTAAAAATGGTTATTTTTATGTCAATTGTTAAAAATTATTGTTTTTTAGAGACAATTATTTCATGTGGATTGAAAAATTAATTAATGATGTATAAATATGTAGAATATCGAAAATTCAAAATATCGACCTTCTTCTTTAAATATGCAAAACGATAAAAACCTCACTGTAAAAAAAATAAAAAATAAAATAAAATAAAATTATGAAGAAGACCACTTCAAAAATTATTAAATTTAGAAAATAATTATTTACATTTCATACATTAGAAAATTTAAATTCAAAAAATAGGTCTTTTAAAAAAGGGACCTGATGCAGAATTACCACTTTTTTAAATCAGCATGAAAATCACTACCATTCTAAAACGCAATGTACATAAAAAAAATTAAAGTGCCAAAAACTATGCTCTAAAAAAAACATGTGTGCTCTTCATCACCCCTTTTCAAAATCGGGTCACTGTTTTGCTATCTCTACGAAATAGGTAACAATATCAGTTCTTGTTACAAAGTTTACATTGTTTTTATCACAACGTTGATACAAGTCAAGTGCTCAAAAACCTAGATAGGGGGCCATGGAAACCTTAACCAACAACTCCTCCTATCTAGAAATCACCCTTAACCAAAGCTTTCCACTGCCTAAATATCCTCAACAAGCCAACACCATCATCAACAATTCCTCCTTGGCACCTATACATGCATCTTACTACTGTACAATATTTATCCCTCCCTTCTCCACCATAGTAAGCATAAGAAGTAGCATCGATTTCTCCAAATACCTCAAAAGAGAGAAATTTAAAAGAAGAAGAGTACTAAGAAATAGACCAATGCTCCCCACTCCTCACATATATAATACAAGTATGCCATATGAATGAAATAAATGGAAGCCTCTTTCCTCCCTTTGCTTATATGAGAGGTGAGGGAGGCGAACAATACAAAGTGGTCGTTTTTCACTACAAGCAACCTAACACTAGGTGACACATGTCAAACTACAAGCCATGCATGTACGAAAGATATCGTATAAGGTTGGACACTCCATAGTTCACTAATTCATTCAAATCACATCTCCCTAAAGAGATTTTTTTGGTCCCCAGAAGCTATTGGAAAGAGGCAAACAACCATTTTGCAAATTTTATGGCTCTCATACCAATTTTCCTTCCTTGGTAATTGTCCCTTGAGTCCAATTTTTCATAATTATTTCTAACATATCTAAGTGGTTCAAACTTTCTTCTACAACATTGTATCGTCCCTTGATTTTCCAAGAGCACTCAAATCTTCAACTAAAGGTAGTAGTTTTCATTCTTCTTCCCAATTCATTACTTATAGCTTGTAAAAGCACAAGTTATCCACATTATTATCGAAATTGGATTGAGAACACAATGAAAGAACAAAATATTGTAAATATGATAGAAGATACAAAATCAAAGAAAGTATTAAAGTGAAAATCATTTCAATTTACATGCAATACAAAATGGCTAGAGTGGTGGTAGCTTATCTTGAAGAAGAGATGTGGCAATTATGTCCTACACAAACCATATAACTAGATATTGAAATTGCAATCTATAACAATGAAAAAAATAGTTAATACGAAAAAACCTAAAATGCAAGTACCTAATGTAACTTGATTAGAATTAAAAAAGAAAGCTAAACTAGATGAATATGACTTGTACAGAAAGAGGGGGGTTTCTTGGGATCGTAAAGTTTCACTTGGTGCTCAATTATTGGTCTTATTTATCTATTTAGAAAGAAAACCAATTGACTAGGTCACTTCCCTAGTTTTTATGTGCAACTTCCTCAAAAAATGCATGGGAAGGCTTAGAAAAATACACTACAAAATCATGACCCAAAAACTACTAGAGTTGATACCATTTTTTAGGTGATCTTGTATGTAAACCTAGATCATTCCCTCCTCCTTGAGTAGAAACCATTGGCATTCAATCATGTTCCTATATCATGAGGTAATTTATAATGGGTCATTGACATTGTTGGAAGTCTGCCAACAAAGGGGGTCTCACCTGTATGAAGTCTCAACTAGACCTCACACTGTTTGGAGTAGGAGCCCCATCTGGATAATAGGTTTGGTCACCATTATTATTAGGAATTTTCCTTGACTGCAATTATCAACATAAGATATTATACAAACAATCATTGAAACAAGCATGTAATTTTACACTGTGTGGCATACAATTGCAATGTATATAAGGTGCTTTCATTGAAGGGAAAAGAGAGAGTGAGCCTCTAGAAGAAAAGTAATAGTACTATCCTAAAAGAGACACACAAGAGCATAAGAGGATCATTAGTTAACCTACAAAGTAGTTCATAGGATAACAATTATCATAAAAGCAAGTAACAATGCACATTCAACAAGACATATACTAAAGCCAACGAAATAGTTCATTTTCATTAGTATGTGTTAACATAAACATATGCCAAAAATAATGAAAGAATATCCTCACAATAACTGGCGACATATGCATGAAAGTGTGCTAGCTCCAAGAGCTTCATATATTAAGTGAAGTTCCCAAGATACACAATTACAATGATGTCATAGTAATCCCAATAGTGGAACATTAAGTCATTACTTGCTTCTCCAAAGAAATATCTTCTCTTCTATGCCAATCTAGAGAATCCAAGGTGAAAAAGTTCCCAAAATTCCCCTCTCTTGAGATATGAGGGTGTATTTATAACAAAATGAGGTGACTCTCCACCTCTCATGTGACTCTTGACCTTCCTTGTGACTCTTAAGCTCCTACTATGAATTCTCTAATTCCTATGTGAACTTTGAGCTTTTACATGACTTTAGAACTTGCTAGTGACTTTTCACATTCGATGTGGGACCCTTGGGCATCCACACATTTTAAATTTTCTCATTTTTTGGAAATTACATAATTACATTCCACAAGTGATGTGGAAAAATATATATTGACACATATGAATTTTTTGGTGACATTTTGAGAAGCCATGACTTGGCGACGATGACATAAGACCTCATAGTGCATAAAGGTAAATCCATTCTCTTTCTTGTTATGTATTCAATTATTCATGATATATCCAATTTGTACTTCATATCCACCCTCCAAAGGGCCTGACTCAGTGTTGGAACCTTCTAATTCAACATGAGTTTCCATCTCTTCATCATGGTCCAAGATTCCTTTACACTTGCATGATAACATATATGTGTCTTTTCCTGATAGGTGTCCTCCTTATGACCTCTCCTTGCTAACCCTTTGACATCATATTGTCATGGTACAATGATATCACCTACAAATGAATTCACTCATGACAAGACAATGTTAGTCCTATAATCAATTATTCTACATATGCTTGCTCATATAATATATTGATTATGATGGGACAGTGGGAAAAGGTTTTGAGAGAGAGAGAGACTAGGAATTGAATAGTTGATCTCAACAGTGACCAATGGATGAACATGTTGTCCAGTTTAACTACACAATGCATAATAAGGAGAGGCTTTTTGAGGTTTTGCATTGTGGGAATGTCTAGGAGACAATGGTGATGAGCTTACTGACAAAGGATGTGTAGTGCACATTGTTTTTGGATGAGCAGGTAGGGATTGCAATTAATCTCCACAGAGACTAAGGGATGGCCTCACTCTCCACTAGAACTATGCAATCCGTAGTTGAGGCAAGACAAGACAAGGTACTGTGTAGTGAGGGGTTTCAGTTAGTAGGAGTGACTGGACTAGCCACTATAACTGCACAATGCTTAGTGTTTGAGGTGAAGACTCCAAGATTGCACAATTGAGGGCTATAGTGGCATAGAGATGGACCTACTATCCACTAGAATTGTGAAATGTGCAGTAAGAGGCTCACTTAGTGAAGGGATTGCATAATTAACTAGTGTAAGCAGCAAAAGGGTATGTCATTATACCTTGAGTATGCTCACTTCACCATGAAAGGGAGATATCCTTTGTATTGCATAATTCTCTTCATCAGTGATCAAGAGGAGGCTCCACTATGCACTAGAACTACACAATGCAAAATAGAGGCAAGCAAGATTTAGTATTGGGTGTAGTGAGCAAGGGTAAGACATAGAGACTTGAGAGACTGTGCTTCAGGTTTACGTAATGATTTTGTGGAAGATGATGCCCCTAGGATGGCACAATGCACAGTTGTAAGAGGTGAGGGATGCATCCTTTCTAGCCTAGAATGTGAAATGCGCTCATCTAGCAGATGGGAGTTTAGGTATGCAAAGTGTGAAGACAAGGGAAAGCCCAAAAATGACTAAGTGTTGGATCAATGGAACAAGAGAGAAAAGATGGGAGTTTAGGTATGAAAAGTGTGCAGACAAGGGAAAGCCGAAAAATGACTAAGTGTTGGATCAATGGAACAAGAGAGAACATATGATATAAACAATTTCCAAAACATATTTGCACACATTTATACCATTAAAAACAAGCCAATAGAATTCACAACACTTTAAATCCACATGCATACCTTGGAACGACAACAAAGCAACATTTATTTCTAAGTACGACAGTTGAAATGTAGCTTTGTGACACTTAGAATTCAAGTTACAACACAAATGTCGACTGCAACCAGAAAGTGCGCTAAGATGCGGGGAAGTGTCTAGTGCATATTCCTACAATTGATAGGATTTTCTAATGCATAAGAGTGCACTATAAATTCCTCTAATGGTACGTGAAAGTTCTTTAACAAGATAAGTGAAGATAAGCAAAAGTGACACATACAAGAGTGGAAGAAATCAAAAGTGAAACTTGCGATAGTAAGAATAAGAAAAAATGACACTTGAAAAGGCTAAAGAAAGTGAAAGAGAAATATGAAAAAACAAAAGAAAGAAAAAGCGACACTTTTGAAAGTGAAAGCGTGCAAAAACGACAGTGTAAAAAGTGAAAGTGACACTTACAAAAACAAAAGTGTGCAAAAGCGATAGTTGAGAAAGCTCTCCCAAATGATAATATAGATGAAACTGAGAGTGAGATAATGCTCCTTATGCTTCAAAGTGCACATATCTTGGAAGAGAAAACTGAATTGGAGAATCACATTCTCATTCTGAACTGGAATTGTGCACTAACTATCAATAAAGGTTGTGGAGGCACTGTCTTTATGAACTATGCAGTCACTACCACCAAGTATTGCACAATCACTATCATAAGGAGCTATCCAGTCACTACCACCAAACACTGTGCAATCACTATTTCTAGGGAATGCGCAGGCATCATATCCAAAGGTTGCGCAATGCATGTCTTCTAGAGGTAGACATTGACTACTAGGCTTTCTAGAAAGAGGTGTGCTTGTGCATGCATCAAAAGATAAGCATGTGCAAGAAAGTGACTTCGATCATTAAAACCTTAGAAGAAGACTTGAAAACTTAAAAAAACATCAACCAACGATGAAGTGTCTATGATAAACTTGGAATGACAGATCATAATATCACAAGGAGGCTCCAAAATTCAAGTGTAGGAAAAATTTTGAAGGGTGTTTTTCACAACAACAATACTTGGCGACACATTGGAAGAACTCTAAATTCTTTGTTTAGGTCTAGCTTTATGCATAAAGTATAGTCTTTAAGCAAGTATTGATTCACCGTGTGGACTGCCTTAACTTCCCCACTTATCCCAATTATAAATATAGTCTCTCCTATCCCATATCTTGGCTAAACACATGTACAAGGCCTACCATATCTCAATTTTTTTAATCCAAGAGGAGGATAGTATATATTCATGAGTTTAACATGATTATACTTTTAGTTCCATCTTCGGTATTGCTCTGTTACCAACAGGTTTGTTCAGTACCATGGGAGATTCACTACAAGAACACAGGCATTGCTTCACTGCCAATGAGCCTATTCAGTACACTAGTGAACTTGCTTGCTTCACCTCTCTACGTAGGAAGCCTTTCCCTTCTTTCACTCTTTGTTTTTTTTGCAATATGCTCATTGGAATTTTATGGACATTTATATTTCTATGGTGGAAGAGGGGTCCCAACTTTGAGAAAGCGAGGACATTATTTCTTCAGAGATTGTTATATTCCTCTGAAATTAATGTGCTCACTCTTATTTTTCTCCTTTCCCTTCTCTACTCGATTGGATCAACAAGAAAAACACCATTCAATTGTAATACCGATTTAAGGAATGGAGATCTAAAATAAATATGGGCACCATTTTTCTCCTTATAGCTTTCCATTTGAATGAATCATATTTACCATTCAGACATCATTGAAATTAAATATATAAAACCCAAACAAAGAAGATGGACCAAAAGTTAGCCAAGTGTTGATGTGTGTCACAAATCCCTTTCAAAACTTTTCCACATTGTCTTTTCGAGCCAAATAAGAGAAATTTACATGCATGGTCTTATTGAAAAAAACAAAAACGAAAAGAAATGACAAAACAAGAAAGAAAAAATCAAAAGAACAGAGCGAATGTAAGAACAACATTCAAGAAAAAAATCATGAAACAAATCTAATGCAAAGACTATATGAAAAGAAAAATGTAGGGTCATGCAATGTAACTATACCTACTCTTAATATAATCAGCTAGAAAGTTAGGGCTACGTGAAATCAAATTTCCAATGAAACCATCAAAATTATCCCTGACCTGAAAGAAAAAGGATATGAGCAATTAGGAACAATATAAAACATTGTGCAGAAATAAAGATATGATCATGAATAACTTGTGCAAGAAATAAAAGGTCTTTCCTACTAGCAGAAAGATGTTCCATAACAACTAATTTTAACTAGTCTGTGACCTTACCTTTTCAATTAGAATAAAAATCATACAAACCTTTAAAGCTTCTTGTGAATGTGCTTTCATCTGTGTTTCCATTATTAGAAAATATTAGGAAAGATCGAAACTTATTATTTACGAAAGAGCTTGCTAAGTAAGATGTTTCTCACCAATCATAGATTTGATGATGGAATTCGAAACAATCCTTTTGAAAACCCTGAAACTATTGAGAGAATAAAATTTCAACTAGTTCATTCGAATCATGGGGAGAACCTTGCAAAGAAAAGATAACCTGATCTCATTCAGAAACCTTCTCAATATAGTAAGGACCCAACATAACCATCAACAAAGGCTAAAGTACCTCAACTACATGAAAAAGTATCTAGATAGTGAACTAATAAATCATAAAGATCAATGGGTTCAACAAGATCAATCGATGTAAAATAACTATCATCATATATACTAGTGCGAAAATGTTTATTTGAATAAAAAATGTTACACCCAATGTTATGATCATATTGGTGGTTTGACATATAGGATTCTTGATTCTTGGTCATTTCCCTTTGTGTCTAATTCCATACTAGATTAGTAATATGAAAGATTGGGGAATTAATAACAATTTTTGGCCTTGTAAATCTGGGAAACTAATTATAATAACATGCTAACAAAAGGTTATAAGGATATGTCAAATCAAATCCAATATCCATATTTGCATGAGGGTTTTGATTCGTTGAATGATTCAAGAATTGAAAAACACCCAAGAGGATAGATCATGGAGAAAAAACAATGATTAGCTTCATAACATTCACAAGAAAGATTAAGAGTTGATAATTCATAGAAACACTTAACAGATACAAATCCCTTAATGGTCAGAATGGTAGGCTTTATAGCTCTGGGCATCCATGAAAGATAACCATTCCAATCTTAGGTTCGATATAAGGGGTATACATGAAGATGAATTAATTAAAATAGAATTTTCTATTTGATCAAAATCTCAACCTTGAAAATTAGGAAAACTAACTTGAAAATGTTGAAAATCTTTCAAGAGCAAGTTTTCATCTAATGAAACAATACAAACAAAAGAACTATGCGAGAAAATCTAGATTTGACGTAGTCATTATAGGAAATTTCAGCCTAAAAGTGGCCTCCTAAGGAAAAATATGAAAATAATAAGAAAATCTTAAAATAAGAGTTATGAATTTTGGAGGGAAAAGAAGAAAACTATTTTTTTAATTGTATTATTGGCTTCTCTCCTTGTAGGTTTACTCAAATTTCATGTGTAGATACTCATTGGATGCAAAATTAAATTCCGCATCCAACGAGTACCCATTAATGCATACTTTAGATAAGACCCACATTGATAAAAATTGAAGATACATTAAAAAAGTGTGGTGTAACCTATTGAGAGATAATCCAAAATACAATTTAAAAAAGTAGTTTTATATTTTCCCTCCAAAATGTTGACAAGTACCTATTTTTAAATTTAAAGGATTTTGATTGGTTTACAAATTATGTTTGTGGAAATTTCATGGGAACTTTTAAGCTAAAATTTCCTCTAATGTCAGGGATCTTATGAGGATCACAAGAACCTGACATAACCATCAACGAGATTTGAAGTGCCTCAACTCCTTGACAAGTCCCTTAACTTTCAAATGTTGAATAATTACATTTTGAGAGTTAAGTCAAATTGTGAATTTCACGTAGACAATTACTATCATTGATTTCAACAAGATCATTGTTATCCATATGGAAGCCATCTAAATCACTGGATTGATCAGAGTTTCTACATCAAGAAGAAAATTACTCATGTTATAAGGTTCTTCTAATTGTTTATCTAAAGGTGTATAGGTCAGAGAAATTTCATGAGCAACCTGAACTAAAGAATTATCCTCATGCAAAACTAGAAACTACGAGGCATGGGATGGATTCTTAATAATTTCATTGTTTTCTTCCTTTTTATGTGCATCCTACCATCTTGTGTCAATTCAAAATTATACTCATCAGGATTTGAATTCAAAAATCATCACATATTTTCACCGCAAGTAAATTCATTATGAGCAAGAGGACACAAGGGACAATGGATTGAAGAAGAAGTTCCCATAATATATTCTTCTTTGACCAGATCATATTCTAGATTAGAACCTTTAAAATTGAAGCCCCCTTGAGAAATCAAGTAATTAGTCAATGTACCTAGGCCTTCATCATCATATATAGCAATGGAGTCATTGTAATCAGAATGATGGTTGTCCAAGGCTTTAGTTCAATTAACCATTTTTTTTTTTTACTGATTACTGAGATTGCAAGATTTTGAATCACTTGAGAATGAAGGAACAACATCTTGAAAGAGGAAAGAGAGATTAAAATAATCTTCACCCTTCTTCTCCTCTACCTATGGAATGTGATCACCTTGTACTTGATCACAATTTGGACCAAAAAACTAAGAATAAAGAGTATTTGAAGAACTTGTTGGTGGAGTATATTGATCAAGTGAATCAAGGTAAAAAAATCCATGAGGTGTAGATGACAAAGGATGACAAGTACCCCTTTAAGAAACATATTTTCAATTGAAATGAATTCAATATTAAGATTATGTGCATTGATGTGATCTTGGAAAATAAAGGCATCAACCTCCACCTTAGGCTCTATGTTTTTATTAGAACATTCAAAGCTTTCCCAGATGAAGTATTGACCATTGAAAGCAAAATAAGGTGGAAGAGGCATATCAACAATTTTATTTTTAGATTTCCCAATTCCGACAATAGCACCAGAGACTACCTTATTAGGCAATGAAAGGGGAGGAGGACAAGGGACAAAAGGGAAACTAGGTTCCTCCTTTGAGATTAGAGGTGTCTTATGATTAATAAAAGTTGGGATAGCACAATCAACCAGGGATTCAGATTCACAATGTTTCAAAGAAATTTGGGCCAAACATTGAAACTTTTCCTTGAAGAAATCCAAATCCACATCTTCTTCAGGAAACTCATAGCATAGGTGAAGAAATATATTGGAAAAACCTTCTATTGATTCGTTAGGCTTAATTCTAAGTTGATTAATCCTTTTATAAACATTTTGGTAATCATACATATTAGAGGCTTGATGAAGCTCCTTGAAAAGTTGTTAAAATGAATGAATGGAAGTAGCTGGTACAGTATGACACTATAACTTTACCCGACCTTTAAGTGTGAGGGTGAATAATTTACAGGAAACATCTTCACAATCCACTTCATAAAAATCACAAAACTTATGGAATAGAGATGTATTCTCGGCTATGGATGTTCCACCCTCACCATCAAACTTTAATTGAGACAAGTTTAAATAATTTCCACAGGGAATGAGAGATTATATATATTATAAAATCATCCTAGGATTATGATTTTGGAATGAGCCATTCAACTTGATGGAAGATTCAAAACAGACTCAACGAACTCATATTGTCATCTATCCCTCCTTCTAGTTCCAAATGTTGATGGTGTTGGTTGAAGTCCTCCAAGAAAAGGAGTCTCCAAGTATGAATTCCTAACTAGACATCACATTGTTTGGAGTAGGAGCCCCATATGGATAATAGGTCCAATCACCATTATTTCTAAGAATTTTCCTTGGATACAATTATCAACATAAGAGATTATACAAACTATCATGAAAGGGAACAGAGATAGTGAACCTCTAGAAGAAAAGTAATAGTACTATCCTAAAAGAGGCACTCAAGAGCATGAGAGGATATTCAGTTAACCTGCAAAGTAGTTCACAAGATAACAATGATCATAAAAGAAATTAACAATGCACATTCAACAAGATATATACTAAAGCCAACGGAATAATTCATTTTCATTAGTATGTGTTAGCATAAACCTACACCACAAACAATGAAAAAATATTATAACAATCATCCACAACATATACATGAAAGTGTGTTGGCTCCAAAAGCTTCATCTGTTAAGTGAAAGTCCCAAGGTACTCAATTACAATGTTGCCACACTAGTCCCAATAGTGGAACATTAAGTCACTACTTTCTCCTCCAAAGAAAGATCTTCTCTCCTATGCTAAGCTAGAGAAGCCAAGGTGAAAAAGTTCCCAAAAGACCCCTCTCTTGAGCTATAAGGGTTTATTTATAACAAATGAGGTGACTCTCCACCCCCCATGTGACTCTTGACCTCCCATGTGACTCTTGACCTCCCTCATGATTCTTGAGCTCCTACTATGACTTTTCAAATTCCTATGTGACCTTTGAGCTTATACATGACTTTAGAACTTTCTAGTGACTTTTCAAATTCCATGTGGGACCCTTGGGCTTCCACACATTCTACATTTTCTCATTTTTTGGAAATTACATAATTACTTTCCACATGTGATGTTGAAAAATACATTAACACATATGACTTTTGTGGTGACAATTTGAGAAGCCATGACTTGGTGACGGTGACATAAGACCTCATAGTGCATAAAAGCCAAGATCTTATATTTGTTTTTATGTCTTCAAACTCATGGTTGTACTTCATCTTCACCATCCAAAGGGTATGAATTAATGTTTGAACCTTCCAAGTCAACATGAGTTTCCATCTCTTCATCATGGTCCAAGATTCCTTTACTCTTGCATGATAGCATCTTCGTGCCTCCTATTGATAGGTGTCCTCCTTATGACCTCTCCTTGCTAACCCTTTGACATCATATTGTCATGATACAATGATATCATCTACAAATTAATTCACTCATGACAAGACAACATTAGTCCCATAATCACCTATTCTACCTATGCTTTATCATACAATATACTGATTGTGATGGGACAGTGGGAAAAGGTTTTCAAAGAGAGAGACTAGAAATTGCATAGTTAAGCTCAGCAGTGACTAATAGAGGACCATTTTTTCCACTCGAAATATGAAATATGGAATAAGAAGAGGATATTCAAGGTTCTGCGTAATGGGAAAGTCTAGGAGATAAGGGTGATGATCTTATTGACTGAGGATGCACAGTGCTCTGGGAAGAGGAGGAATGGATTGTGAAGTTGAGATTCACATGGAATGAGAGATGGCCTAGCTATTGAATGGAACTACGAAATGTGTAGTTGAGGAAAGAAAGGAGAAGGTATTGTGTAGTAAGGGTTTCAATCAACAGGAGAGACATGACTAGCCACTTTGACTGTGAAATGCATAGTGATTGAGGAGAATACTCTAATATTTCACAGTTGATGGATGCAATGGCCTAGATATGGACCTATTTTCTAATCATAACTGCTAAATTCATAGTAATAGTCTCACTTGGTGAAGGGATTGTGTAGTTAACTAGTGTATGCAGTAGAAGGGTAGGTCATTGTACCTTGAGGATGCTCACTTCACCATGAAAGGGAGAGAGCCTTTGTATTGCATAGCTCTCTTTAGCGGTGATCAGGAGGAGCCTGCACTACCCACTAGAACTACACCATATGAAATGGAGGTAATAATGAGTTAGTCTTGTGCGTAGTAAGAAAGGGTAAGCCATAGAGACTTGAGACAATGTGCTCCAGGATTGCACAATGTGTTTGTGGAAGAGGCTACCCTTAGGATGGAATAATGAACATTTATAAGAGGTAAGGGATGCATCCTTGCAGCCTAAGAATGCGTAATGTACTCATACAATAGCTGGAATTTTAGGTATGAAAAGTGTGAAGATAAGGGAAAGCCCAAAAATGGCTAAGTGTTGGATCACTAGAACAAGAGAGAACACATGATATAAACAAGTTCCAAAACAAATTTTCACACACACATGTATACCATCAAAAAAAATCTAAGAGAATGCATAGTACTCAGGATGCACATGCATATCTTGAAAAGACAGCAAAGCGAGACTTATTTCTAAGAGTTACATTTGGAATGTAGCTTTGTGACACTTAGAATACAAGTTACGACACAAGTGTCGACTACAACCAGAAAGTGTGCCAATCTATGGGGATGTGTCTAACGCATATTCATATGATTGATAGGATTAGATAATGTAGAATAGTGTAATATAATTTCCTCTAGTGGTACATGAAAGTTCTTTAACAAGATAAGTGAAGATAAGGGAAAGAAACACATGAAAGAGTGAAAGCAATCAAATCGACACTCGTAACAGTAAGAATAAGTGAAAATGACACTTGTAAAAGCTAGGGAAACTAAAAGAGACACATGAAAAAGTGAAAGAAAGAAAAAGTGACACTTGTGAAAGTGAAAGCAAGAAAAAATGACAGTGGCAAAAGTGAAAGTGACAATAACAAAAGCAAAAGCACACAAAAGCAAGAGTTGAGAAAACTCACCCGAATGATAGTATAGATGCAACTAAGAGTCATAAAATGCTCCTTATGCTTTAGAGTGCACAAAGCTTGGAAGAACAAATTGACTTGGAGAATTCCATTCTCACTGTCAACTAGAATTGTACAGTGACTGTCAGCAAAGGCTACACAACGACTGTCTTTATGAACCGTGTAGTCACTACCACCAAGGGTTTGTTGGAATTATGGCTAATGTGTTGTCCTTGATGGTAGCCTACTTGATGAATATGTCCTTGATGTCAACTTGGTTGTAACATGATGATTATAGAACTATTACAGATGACATGATTGATGGTATATGCATTACAGAGGATATGGAAGAGAATTGACAGCTCAAGCACAAAATGCATGGAAATTGTGAAGTTTCAAAATTATATGCGACCCTTGTAAATAATAGTCACGTACATGCACAAGTTATGTGAAAAAAAGTCACGTACATAATCTAATCCATGGAAAACAGGAAACCAGGAGCTATTACCATGATAATTTCCCATAGTATTGTGTCAACAACGTCTATTTGATCCTGTCAAATGAATACCTACAACATTACTAAGGGATTTGCCTATGTTATTGGCAAAGGAAAAATATATATAAGGAGGTGGAGATTAAGGAGCTAAGTGTGCAATGTAATGGATTATTCATGTGTGACTTGATTTGAAACAAGTATGCACTAGGGAGTAGAGAGAAGGGTCATATATGAAAGATATAAAGATATATTGAATATATTCTTGATTGATTTGCTTGTTTCAGAATGTTTGAATTACTAACAATGCAAGATCTGTGGTTATAGTGGGGCTATGATATGAATGTGTTTGTATATATCTCTAATTTTCACAATGAAGTATGTGGAATGTGTGTTGTGTTTGCAGAGAAAATTTGATTTAGTACTTTAATATGTGTATTCAAATTTTCCTCTATAATATCACGTATATATGCAAATCTACTTTAGCATAGTATACATACTATGATAATATCATTTAGATAGTTTCTTGATATGGGTTGTTTATCAATAGTTTTGTTGTCGATTGATGCATGTGTTGAAGTTTTCCTTGAACATACATAATAAATTCAAAATATGTGTTGGTACTTAGTATTTTGAAATATGTACACAAGTTTTACACATGGGAAATGTGCATATACACAGATTTGTTTAATGGATGTCACATATATGTTCTAGGGTTTGTAATTGCTAGTTGGTGATGACAGTTTATGAAGTATGTATTATTTTTTGCTCTCTATCAATGATGTCTTGATAATGAAAGTTTTGATTGGATTAATTTGACTATGGCTTGGTATATTGATCAATAATTGAGTATTCAATGGTTCAGTATTGGTATATATGTGATTAGATGTTGCAGTGCTTTGGTATTTTTCATTTGTGATTTATTTAGTGATTTTTTATTGGTTTAGTACCTATAATCAATGATTCAATGATACAATTATTCAATCCAACATTCAGTGATTTGAGATATGTACGCATGTTTGATGCACAAGAAACACACACACACATATATATATGGATATGCTTCATAACAGTCGCATATATATTTTGAGGTAAATTTTATCAGGGTTTGTAATGATGACAAATTGTTTTTGTATTGATGACAGTGTTATAGGTTGATTAGTATCAGTGATTGTTAGAATGGTATCTTGGAATTGAGCATATTTTTGGGTGTCGATCCAATTTGAAAATAGATGAAAGGTGGTCTACATGTTTTGATGTGTATTTCAGATAGGTGGATTTAGTATGAAACATTATGAAATGAGGTCCACGAGGAGCTGAGGGTTGGAGCCTTCAGTGAGGGGTAGTTGCTACCTTATGATAGGAGCCGGTAAATGATATTAGGTGGTTGTAGCTCCCTTATAGTTATTTCTATAGAATGAGTAAAGGTTCTAGCCTCCTGCAGGTGGATGATTGCAAGATGGAAAGAGTTTTTTCTAGTACAAGACCATGATGTAATGAATGATTTTTCATTATAATAAGAGAAGAAGACAAAGTTGACAACAATGGTGGTTTTCTCCCACATTGGGTTTCCAACTAAAATCTTGGTGTTGTTATGTGTTGATGTGTTGCTTATGTGTAATGATTTATCTGCTTTTTACTGCATACTGAATGGTTAATAAATTATTTATGAAATGGATAAGTTAAACATATTGATGGAAATTATGAAAAGTTGGTAATCTGGATATACATGTTTTTATTTCACTAAAGATGCGTACACACGTGGGTTGTCTAAATAAAATTAGCATACCTAATTCTACATTTGAAATTGAAGGTTAAAGTGAAACAAAGATATCGATTCAACCCCCTCCTCTCAATATTCTTCCTAAAAATTGGTATTAGATAAGGTCCCTCAAAAGAAGATTGATTGTTTAAAGGGAGATCTAAAAGGAGAAGCAAGATGGAAGGAGTATTTTCTACAAAGCCACTTTCGTTTAATGGAACTAACATTATTTTTTGGAAGGCTAGGATGAGATCATACTTGCATTCACTAGGATTTGATGTATGGGGAGTTGTTGAAGATGGATATCAATATTCAAACTCCATTCCCATGGATAATGCAGAAAATAAGTAGTATGAGAGTAATGCAAAGGCAGTAAATGCTATCTTGGGAGGATTAGTCGAATTTGACTTCGTGAAATTCATGCAACTAAACACTGCAAAAGAAATATGGGACAATATTTTCCAAAACTCTGAGGGTGACAATAAGGTAAAAAGTGCCAAACTTTAGTCATATAAAATAAAATATGAATCTCTTAGAATGCATGATGATGAAAGCATTGCAAACTTTTTCCTTAGAATAGATGAAATTGTTGACACAATGAGGTGCCATGGTGACAAGATTGATGATTCTGTTGCTATTGAAAATATTTTGAGATCACTAACCCCAAAGTTTGATGGCAAAGTATCTACCATTGAAGAAATGCATGATTTTAAGAGTCTTACCCTTGAACAACTCCATGGGATATTAACAGCTTATGAGATGAGAAAAGGGGATACATCAAGTGTTAGAGAAGAAACTTTCAAAGCCACATAAAAAGGGATAGAGAAAGAAAAGCCTAAAGATATAAGTTACACTTCATATGAGGAAGAACAAAATTTCATGAGAAAGTTGCAAGTGGGAACTGGTAAATTCAAAGGTAAGCTACCCTTTAAATGTTTTTGTTGTGGAAGAGTAGGTCATTATGCATCCAAATTTCCATATAAAGAAAATCATGATAAGAAAGAAAAAGGAAAGGATGCATACAAGAAAAATGGGAAAAAAAATTCTCTACCGACAAAATTTTATATTCTAATGAAGAAATTCAAAGCACATCTAATTATCACGAAGATACTAATTCATATTCCAACACTAGTTAAAAAATTATTATGGCTCTTTAAGATCAATCAACTAGTGAATCATATTGTTGTAAAGAAGATGATTTAATGAAAGCATTGAAAGAAGTTGATAGACTCAAGAATGCAAACAAAGAATTGGAAATTAAATAAATAATTATGTTCAAGGAAATAAACATTTTAAATATTAAATTAGAAGTAGCCAATAAATTATCAAAAGTCTTATCAAAACAACTTCAAGAAATGGAAAAACACTGTGAAAAATTACGATCAGAAACTGTGACTCTGAGAGAAGATTATGAGAAAAAAACAAATGCCTAAAGGCGTATGAATCATTAGATAATATAATTGATGTGAAACGCTCTCCTTTAATCAAGAAAGGTATTGGATACAACCATATGGTTTCAGATTCACAATATAATGACAAGGACCAGCATAAGGTTTTTCAAAAGAAAACTGAATCAAGTCACTCATCTGATAGGAAATCACCCAGATCAAATTCAAGATCATTCCCCAGGTATAAAGGATGGTTTTATGGATATTATTTTTCTTTTAACTCATTTGGGAATAAGGCCACTGATTGTAGGTCAATCTCTTGGAATGGAAGAAAACAACCTCCTAGTTCCATGAGATGGGATAAGTTTCAAAAATTTGAACACATGATTAGAAATTTCAAGCATATTTGGAGGAAGAAGGTGCAATAGTCAAAGACGTAGGGATGATAGCCCCTACTGCAGTCTATTGTACTTAATGCAAACTTCTAACAAAGAATGCAGAAGTAAATGTGAGGTACATAGCCTCATGGAAAATAAATGATGACTATCAGGTCCACAAGATCAGTGGTGTATGATCTTAGGGGGAGCTATGCATGTGTACCTTGATGGTGATTCCATATGTTGTTATGTTATTATTTTGGTGTTGGTTATATTACTAATGTTGCATATGATGAAGTGGCCATGGTTAGGAATAAACGTGACATGTTTAGGGGGAGTTTTTGCCAAGAAAAATCAACATTTCACATTCATGAAGGACAATAGTGTATACACGTAGTTATTGACATAGACAATAGTGTATGTTTTCTATGATGATAAAGAAGTGACATAAATTCAGGGGGAGTTTCTCATATACTTCCATCAATGCATTATTGGCACTTTTGGTCTAACATTGGTTTGATGCAGTTTGTTGATGATGTGTGAAAGATTATTGTATAATAACGAATGTTGGTTTGTTGCAAGGTGTTAATACCTATTGATTTGTCTCTTTTCTGATTGGTGAGAAGGATATAATGTGATCCGATTTGATGATGAAAATTTTACATAGGTTCAGGGGGATCATATTTTATGCTTCTAATGGTTCATTATTGGCATTATGGCCTATTGCATGATGTTGTTCATTCCTGTTTCATTGCTTACTATTGGAATATATGTATGTTTCTTAGATTGCATGTGATGAAGATATGCATGGTTCCTTATTCTTGTTATTGTTGTTGTTCTACAAATATTGATACACTTGATGAGGAAGATATGAATGTTATGCTTATTGTTGATGTTGGTTGATAATCAATATGTTTCTGATCAGTTCTATTCTACTTAATGGCTTCTGATATTGAAGGTGCTCTTAATTTTCACATATGTTGTTGGTGCATGGAAAAAATATGTTTCCTATGTTGTTGTGATCCAAGATATGATATGATTTTGTTGTTTGAGGTCAAGGATTTGATTTTATGTAAGAATATTATGATGCTACTACAACTACTTAGTGTTACTTGGATACATTATATTTGGCCATGTGTTGATGATATTGAAGAGACTGATGCTATATTATCTTATCTACCTGATTGCTTCTTGATCATGAGTATGTTCATGTTATTTTCATTATATATTTCTACTATCGGATGATTATGTTGCAAATGCCTATGTATAGCATGGTGGTTTATTATGATTATCATGGTTTTGATACGATGACTTCATTGTTGAGATCCTAGTTGAGATGTTGCACAGAGCATATGTTATTGCTCATGGATGCCATGCATTTATCACATGTATGTATCTTGATGAAAATGTAATGAAAAGGCCATGTTTTAATCATTGTAAAATTTGGTAATGTATGGGCTATTGAGATCAAGTCATGCCATGTATGTAATCCAATTATTTTGGGTGACTGATGTAAAATTTGGGTCCAATCTGTAATCCCATTATGTTGATGATTGATCATAGAGTCATTGGCAATAGGAGAAGTCATGAATAGCCATGTATTTGAGTCATAAAGTCTTGTACTTATATTTTATATCTCTAGAAGGTCCAACATATGCTCAGGGGGAGCATGGTCAATATGCAGTTTTCATGATTCATATCAGAAAATCAGAATTACAATGTTGAGCTCTACAAATGGAAATACTTCATTCAACCTGGTTCAACCCTTTTCCCTTGATGTCAAAGGGGGAGAGAAGACTTGGTGTCTGCAGAAGGTTTCCAAACACCAAAGTGGTTTCCATCAAGTCCAAAGGGGGAGATTGTTGGAATTATGGCTAATGTGTTCTCCTAGAAGGAAACCTGCTTGACAAATATGTCCTTGATGTCAACTTGGTTATAACATGGTGATTATAGAACTACTGCAGATGACATGATTGATGGTATAGGAATTTGTTGGCTTGATGGGGCCTAACCCAGGTGTAGCGTTAATTAGCCAAACAAATTCATACACTACTAGCCCTTTCGACATCAGCCCCCAGAGCGCAGACCGAAGTCTCACCTGAAGCAGTATGGGAGGATGTTGGAACCACATTTCCACACCCTGAGATGGTCGTGATGTCGTTTTATTCCTTCTATTCCTTCCTTCGTGTAGGTCACTTAGTTCTAGGGCTCTGTCTACCTAACCCCTTAGTACTTCCTTCGATACCTCTGCAAAAGGGTATGGATGACCTTCACACATCCCTATCCTTCAGTTTAGATACTTTCATGCTGCTAAGGCAGTGTATTGCATAGATTGTCCAGTTATCTTAAGAATCTTACTTATCTTATTAGATACTCATAGTTAATACCACGTAAACAGATATTCTTATTGGCGTTCAGTTATCCAACATAATTATACATATTCACGCATCACATAAGAATTATAAAGGAAATTCATACATAAAATGACAAGATGCATCAATCGAAAAAAAGACACAGAAATTGCAGAATAATTATCTTTATTGATATCTTCCAAGTGATTACAGACTCTATCCACCCGGTGCACATAGCTGCAGTGGTCTACGCACTCATCTGCGGACTTCCACCCTAGGCCTCTGCACACTGGGCTATAGAGCCTCTACCTACACTACGACCCAAATCTTAGACTTTTTACTTCAAACCTATGACTCTATTAGACTTCTTCATCATCAATTGACTCCTAACTACTTAGAGCTTAGCTCTTTTTATACAATCCCATGGTCCGCGGACCATGGGTAGATCTCTTACAGCTGACTTTACTTTACAAAACTAATGGCGAACAACCCTTTATGACTCATGACACCTTCGTGCTCCACAACCACAAAATGCAGAGTCTTTACAAGTTTCTTACAAAATTTGACCAAAACATGGGCTTTTAGCCCCAAAACTGTCCTTGGGGGATCTCGTTCCCAATAGGCCCCTAACACAAACATCGTGAATCACCCTCGAGTCACTTGGTAGGCATAGAGATCTTTGCGCGAAGCCCTTCCAACTCAACTCGTATGACCGCAACCTCAGCCGTGCATTATGCGGCCGCCTACTTCGCGTCTTCCACTGTTTGCTCAGTCACTGCTCCTGCGCTGTCAACCTGAAGCTTTTGCTACGTCACTTGCAGAGTCGCAAGCTTACCTTCGATAGATCCTGTCACTACATAAGCCTCATCCAGCTAGGGCTTCAGTCTTGCCTTCAGCATTGCTTCCTTATGCAGCACCGCATCCACCTGTTCCTTCAGTTGCTTGGCCTCCTACAACTTGGCTAGCCTTTATGTGAATGCGACGGTTCACGTTGTGCCCTTAACTTCATTGTAGTGCTATTGTAGCTCGTGCGCTTCCGTCTCTAGCCGCTGTACATTGTGGTCCTCCTGCACGCTGGTCAGGACCTCAAATGACTATTCAAATAATTGCCTGCAGTTTGCTACTACACTATCCACCGCCGCTACTGCTTCTATGATAGCGGTCACCCATTATTCCTTCACTTCTAGTAGAGTTGAAGGTTGGGCCCTCAACTATAACTCCGTAATTTGTAGGTTCAACTCCAACTGAACCCGCACCATCTCAGTATGAGTGTCGCGCACCCCTGTGGCCAGCTTGCGGATGTGTACCTCGACTGGCTCCTCTGGAATGGAAAACGTTGGGACCATTCGGCATGCCTCCTCAACGACCTGCATAATGTGCTTTCTCTGATTGGTCACCTCGGTCTTAGCGGTGATGGCAGCATTTCTCTGTAGATCCATCTTCTCGTTTTTGATCCATTTTTCACTGATCACCTGGAGGGTGCAGTGCTCACGAGCCCTCAATTCTGCAATCACTCCATCCTACAAGAGGTGGAGCGCTTCTCGCCAGAGTGCTACCAAGTTCAACCCTACTCCTTTTAGGGCGCTGACACTGGGCCTATCAGCCTCATTCTCTGTGGTCAGTGCTCCATCAAGCAGCTATATTGCACTGGAGACCATCGTGTGCAACATATTGGCAGCCTCTAAAGTACTGATAGCTAGGCTAGTAGACACCATGCCAACTTGCAACAAGTGAATCTACACCTCCTGCAACCCTGTCTAGATAGCTCCCAAGATGATCTACTACTGCTGCTCAAATTGTTGCAGGGCCTCCGTAGTGACATCCCTCACTGTGTCACTGATATCATGCAAGTCACCCTCTATTAATGTGGTGTTATAGACATTTTTGTGCCTTACATCACTGAGCATGAAATGTCAATAATCAAGGGATCCAAAGTCCCTAAACATGTTGTTCCTACCCCTAGAGGAACAAGGCCAGCAAACCACAGCACTTAACAAAAGTTCTCCACCTGAAAACACTCAAAAACAAGGCAATTCTGGATCATGTCAACTGCTCCACTGAGCATCTGCGCTGAATGTCAACTGCTCCACTGTCTACCTGCGTTGAATGTCAACTGCAAAGAAGGCTACCTACGCTGGGCGAGTTTGGACATGTGGCAGAGTCATTCCTCAAGGTGTCAATGCCCAGGAAGCTTCCAAAATGACACTTGGATCAGGGAATTCGACTGGTGATGAGTAAGAGGTTCCAAATCTCCAAGTGGAAGCAAGAACCTCCAAGTGGACTCAAGAACTGGAGTGAGAGAGGACACTAGTCAGCTTCATACCAGCATCAAGCTGACTCATCCTTTCTCCAAAACTCCTATATATAGATCTCTCTCATGAGGTCTAAGAAGGCGGGAATTTAGTATTTGCAAAGAATTGTTGTTGGTTTGTGGCTAGAAATATTGGGTGTGTTATGCTTTGAAAGGAGCTGAAGAAGGAAGTCCATTCTGCTGGGAAGGAGATGCTGGGTTGGAGCCCTATGGGTTGTATCTCTTCCTGAACACTGTTACTTTCAATAAAGCTATCTTAATTCTTTCCTATATGCTGGTGTATTTTGTGTAATTGCATTAGTATATTTGATTTACTTCTAATCCTGAATCATTTATGAATATGTATATTTGCCTTTGTATTGTGTTCTTCTCTTGTTGCAAGTAGCTGCTCTCTTGTCACAGGTAGTTGTTCTCTTGTGATCTCGTGGGATTCAAGTAGCTGTTCTCTTGATCAAGCAAGGAGGCAAGTAGCTGTGGACACACAAAGAGAAGAGGATCTAGTTCGAGGGACAACCGGAAGATAACGGTAAGTCTGCCGATCTCCTCTCTTTCATATTTCATAAAGGAAGAAATCATGATAGCTGCATTCGTTTGTTGCTAAGGCGCTGTCACACCTTAGGTGGATAGGATCGTCCTAAATAGGCATTTTTCCCCACAACAAATTGGCGACTCCGCTGGGGAAGAACTTGTTTATTCATTTCATTTGTGTTTCTGTCATTTGTTTACTTCATAGACTTGACAGCAACTCTTGAACTGTATCTTTCCCGGATGCAAAGTAAAAGTTGCTACTTTGATCCAGTATGTTGGACTTGTCTATGATTTAAACTAGATCCACAAATGATTTGATTGATCCTTGTGATAGTCTTTAGTACCCTATCAAAGCATCCCTCTGTTTATACCTTGCTTGTGTTTCTGATTTGGCCTGAAACAGTTGATTTTTGAGCATTTTGTGACCCAGAAACCTAGAGAAACGAGAGTTTCTCTCTTCATCGCAGACACTGTGAAGGCAGTCTGCATTTCATCGTAGGTCCCGAAGGGGATACCTACGCTGAATGTCAAACTGACAGTGTTGGACCTGCGCTGAACCAGTGTGGCCTTGTGCAGCTGGGGTTCTTTGTCCTCTTTTGCCCTGTTTTGATCTCTGTTTTTACAGCCTTTAACCAAGTAGGTGCTAGTCTGATAACCCTTTTCTTTGCCTAAATTCCGCCCCAATTTTTGTACAAAAAGATTGTGAATGTTTTTATGTGTTTGTGGCGTCATTTACAGTCTTCATTTGCATGAGTAAAGTAGTCTTTCTGTAGCCTTTGATTCAGATCTGATTGAGATTGATCTTAGAAGAGAGTTCATTGGCTGTTTGTTCAGATTGATTATAGTTTTACTTTTACTTATTGGTTTGAATTTGTTCTTTTCAAAGTATCAAAACGAGTCTTTATTTCGAAAATCGCAAAGTGATTGTAATCTCTTCTACCCTTGTTGATTTCGAAGAAAGTGAACTTGTTTATTTTGATCATTGTAAAAGCAAATTCAGAGTTGTGCAAAAAGCTTTCTTTGTAGGCATTTATACTAAGAAAGCGAAAACAAACACTTGCATTGTGCATTTTTCATTTGATAAGTTTGCATGTTAGATTTAGGGAAAGTGCATTAGAGTGTGCTGATTGTTCTTTGAGAAAAGATAGTCGCTCTCTTTTCCCTTAGTAGCTAGGATTTTCAAAGTTGAAAGATTGAAAAGCTTGCTTATCATCTTAGACTGCATTTAGGAATTTGTATCATACATCTCGTGGTGAACCTTGAAAGGCAAACTTTAAAAAGATCAACCTAAAATAAACTGAATGAACCTAACAACGCTTTGTAACATAACGCACAACATAGAGGTCTAAGCTAGAGACGTGTTCCGGCGTCGTTAAACATAGTGACTGTCGATCTCGAAGAAGGTGGGTGATTCCTCCTGAGAGTCGGTGGCACTAATACGGATTGTGCTCCCATGTACCGTCATGTATATATTGGGAGACCCCTATAGGCATATATCTTTTATCCTTAGGAAGCCATGTCGGCCGCCCTACTGATCGCAATGCAGTGAACACAGCATTCACGAAGATCGACCACCCGTACCGTAAAACGTATTCTATGGTTTTGCGAAAGGTTTGGCACACCCTCTACCTAGATCTCCAGAGCAGTTTCTTTTGGCCTTTTCAGACTCTATAACAGAAAAAGTCCATCTGAGCATTTGTCACTTCGGGCTTGTTAAAACATCGAAGGAGACTAGAGTCATCTTTAGCTTTTTCTCGACTCTTTAAAACTGAAAAAGCAAGTTCTATCTAAAAGCGTCGTTAACAATTTATTTTAAACGGAACAATCACCCTTTAATCCTGCGTTGGTCTTTAGGTTGAAAAGATGGAGCACACCAACCAAGGAGTTCCCTTGGGTGGAAATCCTAGTCCCTTCTCCTCTTGGGGAGATGTTGGTGTGCCCCACATGGCCACATTGTCGCTTCCAGGACTGACAATTGGCCTACCAGTTTAGCTCTTTTCGACCAATGTCGTTCAGAATACCACCACTCCTGAACAGTCGAGTCAACAGTTAGATCAAACAAGAGTTGCCTCCCAGCCTTCCACTTCATCTTCCTCCCCTCCTTCCTCTTCACTTGATCGAACTGGTCGATCAAAAAATCGGGTTCCTAAGGAGAAGAAGGAGAAGAAGAAGAAAGAAAAGAAGAAGAAGGAGCCTAAGGCGACTGGGGGCAAGCAAATGTCATCTAACAAAAATCCACACACCGCACTTGTAAGGCCTAAATCGCCATGCATCATATGCAGGGGAGACCACTTCCATAGAGATTGTCCCTGTATCCCATGGATACTAAGAGACTGGTCCCCCCGTCTGCACAATTTGGGACCATCGACCTCTGATAGCCATGTCGACTGCTCACCATCAACTAGTGGGAGTGAAGCTCCAAGACAGAATGGGAAAGTTAAATTTCCCTGCAGACTGTGTGAAGGTGATCACGCCATCCACCGTTGTCCTTTCTTAGACGAGGCAAAAAGAGTTCTGGAAGATCGCCCGATTTTACGAGCGAATCTTCCTCCTGGATATCAAAAACTCCTGCCAAGTCCCTCACTAGTTGAGAATCCGGCTGAGCCACTTAGATGGTCAGCCGAAACACCTGTCATTGAAGAAGAACCGTCTGGATCCATGCCTGACGAAATTCAAAAGGTTGATACGGCAGTTGACCCGGTTTTGCCTTCAGAGGTTCCATCTTCGAATGACACCATCACAGAGGAGAATACAGACGACACCGTCCAAGTTCTCTTCATCAACACTGACTCTGATGATCAAGGGGGCAATGCCACCATTCCTTTGTCGCGGGAAGGAATTTCATCAGAGCGCTATCCGGCCGTATATTCGGTCCCACCACCAAGCAACCTAGTTGTGTCCTTTGATTGGAACCAACTAGGCAGACCCCGGTTGCCAGCCAGTGTGCCATTCAGAATTATTTTTCAAATATATAGAATGGTAATGGCTGGCACTATCATTGATGAGGGGGCATCTGTGAGTATCCTTTCCTCTATTGCTTGGAGAGCGCTTGGTTCGCCAGCACTCTTACCTGAGATGAGAAATCTATCAGGTTTTGATAAAGGAACCAGTCGACCTTTAGGGATCCTCCCCAATGTGCCTATAACATTGAAAGGGAAGACCGTTCAAATGAATGTGATGGTCATTCAAGGACCCTTGGATTATAACCTACTCCTTGGACGAGACTATATATATTTCATGGGAGCTGTAGTCTCCTCACTCTTTAGAGTAATGTGTTTTCCGCATGAAGGAAGAATGGTCAAGCTCGTAGACCAACTTTCGTTTCCCAGATCACACATCGCAAATAGTCATTCGCCATCCCTAAATGGTCTATTCATGCAAGAAGTGTCTCAACCCACGGTCCATCCTCCTGATGAGCGCGAGTAATCCGGGAGGATATGACTGGAACCCAGGGGGCATGCATCCTGGCCTGCTTCGGCAGGGAAACTTTGGGTATAGGGTAGGTTTCCGCGGGAGAATATGACTAGTCCGTACCCCGTCCGTGGATGGAAGAGGGGTTGTTCTAGAATAAGATTCTTTTGTCAAAGTTACGTGTTTGACAATGGTCATTCACCCTTGTCTATTTTGGTAGACATTGCCAAGGAAGTGTCTTGTTTGAAAGAATAACGAGACAATCTTTGGGTAACCTGAAAGAGGTAAGCCTCTCTCGATTAAAACAAATGTTTGGGCGGAGGGTAAGTAGAGGTAACCTTGAAACTCTGTTTTATACCTGGGGGCATGCAAACCTTTTGGAGTGCAAGCAAAGAGCGGTTATTTATCTATTTTTTGGGTTAGTCGTTTCCTAACTTGCATAAAGAAAAGAGAGTGAGCATAGCTTTGGTAAGGCGCAAGCTCGATAAAAAATGGGATCTTTCATGAGACACTCTTATCTTATGACTGGGTAATCGAGCAGTTTTAGCATAAAGTTCATGCTCGTTAAAAAATAAACGCAAGATCCGAGCAGTTTTAACGTGGTCTTCATGTTCGTTAAAAAATAAATATAAGCAGTGAGCAATGTTTCCTCCAGAGTTTAAGCTCATTTTTATCTAAAAAATGAACCTATCCCGGTAAATAACCACTGTGATCGTAAATTTATCAGCCATAAAAGCCTTGGTCGTGTTTGCACCTGTCACCTCCACTTTCATTTGGCCGATCGTTCACCTCCATATGATTGTTTACCCATTTTGAGGAACAGCTGCGAAGAGTGATTTCACCTAGCCATCCTTGTGACACTGCCGTGATTGGAAAATTCCAACCTGTACCTGGAATCAGTTGCTATCCCTGTTTATCACTCGTTCCTCAAAAGACGAGTCTTCTTTAAGCTCTTTTCAACTGACTCGTAAAATATGAAAAGATTGCCAAGTTTTGGCCTCCCAGCTCGTTAAAGAACCGGAAGAGCTATCCCTCCTCTAGATTTTAATCTTTTTGGACCTGAGGGATTATTGCACAAAAAGGTCGAGCGCTTGTTTTATTCGGCTCGTTAAAGTTATCGAAAACTCATCCCTTCTGTATTGTTTTATACTTTTTCGGACTTAAGGGATTAGATGACGAAAAAGGAATTTTGAAGTTAACTTTACGTACCTTTTCAGACTCCCTAAAAATGAAAAGGACCGAGTTATCCTTGTCATTAGACTCGTTAAAATGATTAAATAGCGACAAACTTGTCTTTAGACGAGAACGAGTTTCCCTATCGCTAAGCTCGTTAAAACATAGCGATGGGCTTGCCCGAAGGGCAGGTTATAGAACAAGCATATGTTATCCTCCTCAAGCTTGACAAAAACAAAGAGGTACTGGTCAGCAATGTCTGGGGAAAAATTGGGAAAGATCAAGAAAACTTTGATGGTAGCAGGTCGCTCTTGAACATGACACTTTTCCTCCGTATCACATTCGGGTTGGGTTGTTTCATTCACCGGTCACATCACCATGGTCTTGCCATACCATCCATATTTGGGGTAATGCTACCGATCCATCGCATCAGTGTCACCATATGTTCAAGAGAAGTCGTTCAGAAAGAGTCAACCGGGTCCCATCGACTGCCATACATTATCCTTCATCCATTCATGACCGCCACCCTAAATCATATGTCACAGATTGTTTTCACCTCCATTAAAATCATTAGCTCCGTTTCATGTCACTGATGTGGGATTCATTAAGGCCCTCCTTTCACGGATCGCTCCTTGTCGACATCAGCTCATTATCCAAGGAGTTGATCTAGGAACATCCCCTTCAGTTCTTTGAAGCTTGCATGCCTCAATGGCAAGTTTCTCACTTCCGGCGACAGGTATACATCAATGACCTTCGACCAGAAGATTTTGCGTGGTGTTCGACGCCAAGTCCTTTATTCACACCACATGAATTGTACTGCAGTACCTTGAGGGTCATTATCATTATCGGTGATTCCTCTCGCGCTTGTTAACGGTTTACATCATTGACCGGTAATCAAGCGATGTCTTTCCATGTTCGACTTCAGTGCAATTCTCACATGGATCGACTTGTACTTAGAGTGAAGATCGAACGAGTTTGAAGACCCCGGATCTAGTTTCATCCATCCGGGCTGCGATATATATTCAGGAAAAATAAAGACATTTGACATGTACATCATTGCAGCAGATGATCATCCTACTCAAAGGATGATAATTTCACCAAAATTATCAGTCTACCATCAGACGATCATCTGTTCTATGTACAAAAATGAATTTATAAAGCTGAGCATGGGAATGCCCGCCTCAGCTAGATCATGAAAGCAGTATGAATCATAATGTATTGTATTGTATTTTATTACAGGTCTCCTCCCAGCAGATGGATGAACTTCGGACCCTCCTGGATAAAGCATTTCACCCAATAAACGGCCTCATACTTTAGGGGGCAACTGTTATAGACATTTTTGTGCCTTACATCATTGAGCATGAAATGTCAATAATCAAGGGATCCAAAGTCCCTAAACATGTTGTTCCTACCCCTAGAGGAACAAGGCCAGCAAACCACAGCACTTAACAAAAGTTCTCCACCTGAAAACACTCAAAAACAAGGCAATTCTGGATCATGTCAACTGCTCCACTGAGCATCTGCGCTGAATGTCAACTGCTCCACTGTCTACCTGCGTTGAATGTCAACTGCAAAGAAGGCTACCTGCGCTGAGCAAGTTTGGACATGTGGCAGAGTCATTCCTCAAGGTGTCAATGCCCAGGAAGCTTCCAAAATGACACTTGGATCAGGGAATTCGACTGGTGATGAGTAAGAGGTTCCAAATCTCCAAGTGGAAGCAAGAACCTCCAAGTGGACTCAAGAACTGAAGTGAGAGAGGACACTAGTCAGCTTCATACCAGCATCAAGCTGACTCATCCTTTCTCCAAAACTCCTATATATAGATCTCTCTCATGAGGTCTAAGGAGGCGGGAATTTAGTATTTGCAAAGAATTGTTGTTGGTTTGTGGCTAGAAATATTGGGTGTGTTATGCTTTGAAAGGAGCTAAAGAAGGAAGTCCATTCTACTGGGAAGGAGATGCTGGGTTGGAGCCCTATGGGTTGTATCTCTTCCTGAACACTGTTACTTTCAATAAAGCTATCTTAATTCTTTCCTATATGCTGGTGTATTTTGTGTAATTGCATTAGTATATTTGATTTACTTCTAATCCTGAATCATTTATGAATATGTATATTTGCCTTTGTATTGTGTTCTTCTCTTGTTGCAAGTAGCTGCTCTCTTGTCACAGGTAGCTGTTCTCTTGTGATCTCGTGGGATTCAAGTAGCTGTTCTCTTGATCGAGCAAGGAGGCAAGTAGCTGTGGACACACAAAGAGAAGAGGATCTAGTTCGAGGGACAGCCGGAAGATAACGGTAAGTCTGCCGATCTCCTCTCTTTCATATTTCATAAAGGAAGAAATCATGATAGCTGCATTCGTTTGTTGCTAAGGCGCTGTCACACCTTAGGTGGATAGGATCGTCCTAAATAGGCATTTTTCCCCACAACATGTGGTGGGGTCCAGTGAAGTCTTGGTTGCCTTTGATTTCTTCCTAGGCCCTCCTTTCTCTAGCTCCCTTGGGTAATTGATTCGGGCGGAGGTCTCTTGAGGGTCTGTGCCATGCCATTTTTTTCCTCTTCTGTCTCAGGTGAAGGTGACCTCACGCCTTTGTCAGAGCCTCACTCAGTCCCACCTGTCTAATTCCCTATCTGCTCCACAGCCTCGCACTCCACCTAGGCCTTATTAGTGGCCTCCTTTTTCCTCTTTTCAGCCAGCTGTGCCATCTTAGGCTTGGCATCCTCCTTCTTCTTCTGTGCGGTGGACTTGCTCCCACCCACCGCCAAGTCTGTGGTAGTGTGACACTCTACCGACCATTGATCAAGCACCGCATCAATGGCGTCATCCGTTTCCAGATACGGCAAGTCATACCATTTCTGCGCAGGTTCCTTTCGCGCCCTCATGGATACTCAATGGAAGTCTGCTTTAAATTTGGCATAGCCCTATAGGTTTGCATACACCGTAGGAAACAATCGTGGTTTGCAATTGATGGCCATTTGGATGTTCATCTCCATCAAGATCCAAAAGATCTTGTTGTCCCTGACTCGTTGTATGTCCTTGGTCACCCACAGTGAAGCATACTTTGCTTCTTTTGGGAGGTCTGGCGTGACCAAAGGAAACTACCTATCCTCTAGTAGCTCCCATGCTACCAGCACAATCGACAGTGAGAGCCATGCATAGTGGAACGTCTTACTGAGCTCTTGCGCTTCGCGACAGTTCGCTAGGAACTCTCCGCAAAGGTAGTCTGACCAGTGGAAATGGACTCCTTCAGTGCACTATGCTGCTAGCGTGATGACAGGTGCCGACACCTCATCGGTACGACACTTCCTCATCACCTTCCCTGCTAAGATCTGTGTGGCTACCTTCACAGCGGGGTCACAGATGCTAGATATAGTGTATCTGCACAGCTTCTTCACCAGTTTAAATTTTTCTTTCATCGATTCTGCGAGAGCCTGCTCACCACCTTTTCTGCCAAAGATCATGGCCAGATCCTCTCCTGTATACGATAGTCACGTTATCTGGTGAATCAACCTATTTGTGATGGGTATCATCTCCTCTAGCCACAGACACCCATCATGCACCAAACACAACAGTTGCTTAATGACCAAACTATTACTAGGCTGTGGTTGTAGTGCAACACCCAGAGAAGGTTGAGCAACCCTACCTTTTCTACTCCCTTGAGCCACCTCTGCAACTCCAATGCAGTCATTCTCGTATTCGTATCAATGATGCGACGCATCAGCTACTCGATCGCCAGGTGTGGGAACTTCTCGTGGTCCGCCAAGTCCCAGTCTTCAAGTTTTAGCAGCGACACTCGTGCCAAGTGCATATTGTCGAAAATAATTTCATCCAGCAGCAGAGGGGTTTGTAGGGGAGTCTTGCTCTCATCGATGTCCTTTGGTAACTTGGTCTTAGGCTTGTGCGACAAGACATACTCCGGCAACCGAGTAATAGGGTCTACACTCTGGGCTTCAACCTCCTCCACTTCAGATCCCACATCCTCATCGTCCATCAGCATGTCTTCAATGTCTTCCTCCTCTGGCTCCAAATTTGTAGCTCTTCCATTCTCCTGTGCAGTGGTCTTTTATGGGTTTCTCCTTGGCGATGCACGCACCAGTATAGCAGGTTGCTTACCATTTTTATCCTTTGCGGTCTCCTTGGTGGGTGTCGGTTTTGGTCTCGGTGTCCTTGGTGATTTAGGGACTTCAGCGAGCACCTCAGCGACCTCTGGAGCAACTACTTCTGCCTCTATTTCCATTTCCTATGCCGACTCCTCTACTACTTCTTCGGTATTTATTATTTCTGCAGGTGCCGACATAACGCTTTCTAATAGTGCTCACGATGTCTCTAGCAAGTTTGCAAATGCGAGAGTCTCTTTGAAAGCCTAGAAGAATTCTGAGTTCATTGGTGCCTGAGAGCTCAACAACTCAATTCTCAAAATGCCAAGTGTTTTTCGGTGGATATCCAATTGTAATTTATAGGGAATTTTGAATTCAAATCCGACCGTTCCCCCCAAATTTAGTTCATTAATGCCGGATTGGCAGCAGATTTTCAAGGATTTGAGCCATAAATTTTGTCTTAAATGTTGGCCGCCCACTCCATTTGGCCACATTTCAACCATCAAATCATGAACGGTGACTTTAATTTTCACTTTCCGGACAACCTGCATGATTTCTCCCTGGGTAGCGCAACTCCCTCCATGCTACCGCGAACCCTGTGACACTTCCTTGCTTTGCACCATCCTCCAATCACGTAGCTCCCCAACCCGGGCAGTGTAGTTTATAGTCTCGTGCCTCCTTTCAGCTACCTAGAGTGCAAAGACTATGCTATCTTCATCTAATCACATGGTAAAACCGTCGGTGTATGGCTTCAACCGACTACCATTCACCTTTCCTAGGAAGGGATCTCCATTTAATTTGACTAGTTGTATTGCTCCTCTGTTGGTAATCTCCCTAAAGACATAGGGCCCTAACCAGTGCATCCTGAACTTCCCTCAAAATTTATGAAACTTACTATCATATAACAAAACCAAGTCATTTGCCTTCAAGGTGCGCAACTTAATGTGTTAATCATGCCAGGATTTTTTGCGCTACTTTTGGACCTGTTGGTGAAATCCAACTAGAAATCTCTCTTCCTCAAGTTCATCCAGTTGTGGGAGCCTTTCCTCTAGGGCTCCGCGATCCATCATACCTGTGAGCATCATTATGCACAAACTAGGCACAATATATTCCATAGGCATTACCGCTTCAACACCATAGACAAGCCTAAAGGGGGTTTGTCTAGTCAACTTCTTGCATGTCGTTCAATAAGCCCATAGTACTGCAGGTATGCGTAGGTACCAATCACTTCGCTGAGCATTGCAAACCTTGGTCAACACATTTTCGAGCACTTTATTGAATGCTTCCATCATCCCATTATCTTGCGGGTGATAAGGTGTGTTCTTTTGGTGATATACCTAAAATTCCTCCGTTAGCGCGCTGATCGTCTCATTCAGAAAGTGTGTACGACGATCAATCATCAAGACCTTTGGACAGCCAAATCGCATCAGTACATGCTCAAAGAGGAACTTTATAGCCATCATTCCTATGCAATCCTTCACAGGCTGTGCCTCTGCCCAACAAGTCAAATACTCTATCGCATTGATAATGTACCTCGCTCCCATCTTTCCTTAGGGCTAAATGGTCCCACAAAATCTATCACCCATTTCTCAAAGGGTTGCAATGTCATCTGTGGATTCAAAGGCATCTCATCCATCCACGAAGGCCTGCCATTCCTTTGACACACATCACACGCCTTGCAATACGCTTTTGAGTCCTGATGGAGGGTTGGCCACCACAACCCTACGCGTAGAATCTTCTGTGTAGTCGCTCTCCTTGCATTATGTCCTCCCACAACGCTCCCATGAGCATCTGCGAGGATGATGCTTCTTTCAAACTCAGGTACATATCATCACAATATCTCATCAAACCCCATTTTTTATAGATTCCGGGAAATGACAGAGAAAACTATCGCGCGCACCACTAATTCCTTCTTCTGTTGGACAATGTATCCTTCCAGGGTAGTTCCTTTCATTAGGAAGTGTATTATATCTTCAAAATGACCATCCGCGATGCGCACTGCAAATAGTTGCACGTTAGGCAATCCTTCCTCCAAATTAGTGGGCTCTTCCCCTGTTTCAATGTGCAACAGATGGTCTGGTCCTAGGTTCAGTCGTCTAGGCTTCACAATAACTTCAAAATCATACTCCTGGAACAATAAGAGCTACCTGCAAATTCTCCCCCCGAACACAGGCTTATTGGCCAGGTATTTCAGCACGGAGTGATCTATATACATTTTAAAATGGCCACCCAACAAGTAGTGCCTAAAATTCTAGAGCACCTACACCATGGATAACGCTTCGCGCTTGGTGGTGAAATAGTTCTTCTCCACCTTGGATAAACTTTTGCTTGCGAACGTGATAGGATGGTCCAAGTCTCCTCTGCCAACCTGTGTTAGCACTGCTCCCAACGCTATACATGACACGTCGACATGTACATGAAACTCCTTCTTCCAATTCAGGAAGACTAGAATCGGTGTAGTGACCATCTTTTCTTTCAATACATCCAAGATCTACTTACAATCCTCATTCCAACAGAATGTAACATCCTTCTTCAACAATTTCTCCATAGGCGTGGTGATATGGGCATAGCCTTTGATAAAATTTCTGTAATATCTCGTGTGTCCCAAGGTAGCATGCAACTGCTTCACACTCCTTGGTTCTTCCAAGTTCAGTATCACCGCGATCTTCATGGGATCTACCATCAATCCTTGTCTGCAAACCACGTGACCCAACAGGGTCCCAAAAGGAACACAAAACAAACACTTCTTTAGATTGAGTGCAATCTGGTATCTTCGACAGGTATCCAACATCAGGTGCAAGCTTTCTACATGGTGTTTTACCAACCCAAATATAGTCCAGTCATTAAAGTATACCTCCATGAACCTATGAATAAATTCATTGAACGCAACAACGACTACGCGTGAGAAGATGGCAGGTGCATTTTTCAATCCAAAAGACATTACAGTGTACTGAAAACAACCCCACTTATTTGCAAAGTTTGTCTTGGTCCTATCCTCTAGCGCGATTTTGATCTGGTGGTACCCAGAGAACCTATTAGTGAAGGAATATGCTTCCTGGCCACCTACATTGTCCAACACTTCATCAGTGAATGGAGTTGGGAAAGGATCATGTACACAAGCATCATTCAACTTTCTAAGATCCATGCATATCCTTATTTCATCCTTCTGCTTCTTCTCTTGTACCACCATTGGGCTTACCTTGTCAGATTCTTCCACAGGCTTAATGATGTCTGCCACAAGAATCTTGTCTAGCTCTAAGCGGACCTTCTCCTTATACTTCGGATTGAGACAGTAAGGTCTTTGCTTAAGTAGCTTCGCGTTAGGTTTCGGCGTGATCTTCATAACACCTAGGTCTCCGATTATCCCTTTTAAGTCCGTAAACTTGGTAGGGAATAAATCCTAGTACTCATGGAACAATTCAACGACCTTATCCACCATCGCATTGTCCCAGTAGTCTCCAATATTCGTGAATTTGGGTTCTACCTCAGTACCAATGTTTACTTGTTTCATTTTCAACAGCACAGTTATATCAAGGTTCTCAATCTGTGGTCCTTCAACCTCGCTGTGACCTTCTGTTTCAGGAATATAATCTTTTGCGGATCCTCATCCTCTTCTTCAGCAGTTACATTATAGCATTCCAATGCGTGATTCAGCTGAGTAGCCCACGCAGGCTGAACCAGTTCCAAAGGATCCTACAGTATCCTAAATATTGCTACTTTCACTTCTTGTAGCGCCTCATTAATACAGTCAAACCCATCTTCAAAACTGAATGTCATTATGAATCCTTCACGCAGAATATCCCATTCACCTGTACCATAGCGAATCTTTGTTTCTACATACCAATTCATCGGGACAACATCCAGGGTGTGACATAACAAGTGCACCCATTCAGGTTGGGGCTTCTCTCCATAAGCCTGGGCCTATTTGGCCAGATGCGCATGCAGATCATCCTGCCCATCATACTTTTTTGTCATTCGCATCTTCGGCTTCCCAAATCAGGTTCTCGTCATCCTCCTACATTCACGTCAATCATCAAAGCTTCCCTTATGTGTAGCCCACCATCCTGTGGGAGTACCGCGCAGTGCCCAATCCAACACCTAGAAGCACTGCTTTTTTGGTACCTCCCTTTCAAATGCATCCAAAAATATATATACATCATTCAGGCCATCATAAGTAGGCATATTTCTTACCCTTGAGGACACATATTGCAGCGACCGGGTCATCATGTTGCAGTTCAGCGTAGTCACTTCATGTAACCGATTATGTTGGTGTTCTAACTCTTCATCGAAGTCCAAGGTGCAAGAACTCTCACAATCCCATGTAATTCATCCATCCATGGTGGGATTCACCCAATCTTTATCTCACGCTGTTATCTTATAAATACAATCTAGATCGTCATCACTCTCATAATCACGGACTGGTTCATTATAGCACGATCCTTCAGTAGGATATTGGGGTACTATTATACGTAGTGATTTGTTCTCAAATATCATCTTTCGCTTCTTTAGGTTGATTATCCCATTCATATTAGTAGCCCAGTTAATTCCCAGGAGCACAGGATAGGGGTTGTTGTCATCCACAATTTCTATTACTTCAAAGTCAGCCAGTGCGCTCGCACCTTCAATATCCACAGTCACCCCCTGCAGCTACCTCATGAGGATGATATTCTGTTGATTCATCATCCTTAGCTGAATTGGAGACCATTGCAATGCAGGTCTTCCCATTCGTTCCCAAATCTTCTTCAGTAGGACGTTGGCATCCGACCCCAAATCCAAAATAACATGATCCATTTCATATTCTCCTATCTGCGCAATCGGTCTCATCTCCTGTCCCGTTCTTGTTTTATGATTTCCATTCATTCGTACTACGCGTGACTCACCCTAAGTGTTTCCGCTGCATCTATTTATGAGCTCTTGTAACCCCTTCACAACCTTACTATCACGCAGTAACTTCATGCAGGTCTCCAGGAAGGTTGTGAGCATAGAAGGGTCCATCTCCTGATCAGGCTTATCCTTGCTTCCTAAGGTGGAGGCCTCAGCGAAGCTCTTCTTGGCTTCCATGATTGTTTCACGTGCACACTCTAAATCAAACTCAACCTCCTTTGCCAGAGCGTTGCGAGCTCATGTACTGTCTTCAGGCTATTTCCCTTTGTCATCTCCTATTGTGATTCCACTCCGGAGCACTGTATTCACATTTGGATCCTCTTCACGCAAAAAAGACCTCATCATCTATAGGTTCTAAGTTGGCGGAGGTGGTAGTGCCCCTTTGTCACATATCCTTGCTATCAGTGTAGGGCAGTCTTCCGTTTCATGATCAAACAACGTGCAATACTTGCATGACGGATGGGTTGGGTTAGTGCAATTTCAGGTATAGTGTCCTAGTCCTCCGCAATTGTAGCAGATCAACTGTCCCCAACCTCTGCCAAGTCCTCCTCTACCTCAACCTCGTCCGTGCCCCTGAAATCTTGTCTGCACCATCCTTATGCTCTGGTCAGAGGGTCGCGTTTCTACCTGAACCCTATAGGTGGGAGTTCTATCCATCATCAATTCATAACTTCGACAATTACGCTCATCATGCCCTACCGACCTACAAAAGTTGCAGAACAATTGTTGTGGTGTCTATACAAACTTTTGCAGCAAATGACAGTTATCTGTGGCATGTTTTCTTGCTACCTGACATATAACGCACCATAATGCTGGCCCCACGCTCAGTCCTACTTGAGCTTTTGGCCTTAAAGGCATCGATCCTCCTCATGTAATGCCATTCGCAAAGACTGAGTAGTGGTCCTTGTCGTGTCCCAGACTCTTGCATTTCAGGCACCATACCTCTTTGCACACCTTGGGTCAAACCATTCTATCCTGCTTCAGACTTTGCATCTCAAGGCACAGATTCTTCAACTGTGCATCGATCTGCTAAACCCCCAAATTTGGATCTTGCATCGGTGTTTCATGCAGTCTCATTGCAATCTCCAAGGCTTCCGCCTGAGTTGTTATCTTCTGTTGTGATAGCGCAACCCTTAAGTGTGGAAATAGCGAGGCCACAAACCACTCACGATGTTGTCCTCGTATTAAGTTCATGTTAGCTTCGCAAATTTTATATTTCAACCTCTAATCTAATTCCCAAGGTGTCTTACCTGGTTGCATCGCGATTTCCTTGAACCCCACGATCGACACTGCCTCAGATTTAGGCCTACTGAATTCACTATTCAGTACTGACTAGATGTCTGCCACTCCAGCATTCGGGTTATCATTAGAGTACTTGATATACCAAGTTAGCGCGCAATCCTGCAGAGCACTAACCAATGTTGCCTTCTTTATGTGATCATCTGTAATGCCCTGAGCTTTCCATACAGCTTTCACGATGAACCAGAGCTGGTCTAGCTCCTCATTCCCCAAGCCTTTGAACAAAGGAAGCTTCACTAAATTTGCCATACTGAACTGTGGTGGAGGTGGAGGTGGTACGGGTGAAGTCACAGGTGATGGTGGTGAAGTTGGAGGTGGTGTGGGTGGAGGTGGTATTCGCGGGAATCCTTGTCGTATTAACTTAATAGCACTTCGTGGAGAAACTTGCACTATCCCTTCTTCGTCACCTCGCGAAGGTGAAACCAATGGACTATATTCAGGACCCTTTTTTCCTTCGTTCCTGTAAGTTTTTTTGCTTTGTGTAGCTCCGAACATCAAGGTAGCTGCATAACCCGTTTTTTGCACAATATCATTTTAATCCAAGTATTCAAAGATTTCACATACTTACCTCGCGGTCCTTTGTAAAAGCGTCGCTTCACCTCGTTATAGCTGACTGAGGCGTCAACCGTGAATTCAGTCAAAAATCCTCCTATGACACAATCGAGCCAATGATCGATAGCACGAGTGATCTTGTCCTCAGATGCTTCCAATTTCTATACTAGCTCTGGGGTCCACACAATAAGACCATAAAGTTTCCACCCTCCTTGGTTGTTTGCTAGCTTCACGATCCACTCGTATAGCTCAACTACAAAGGAGAAGAAAAAGATTTCGTGGATCTCTGTATATAGGTATCTGTCCAACCATTGTTCCTTTGTCAGTCGCGGGTTTCTATTCTCCTACGCTGCGAATTCATGGATCTTCCTATCCAACCAGTCTCCAATCTCTTTCTTAGTTGGATTCCAGTGATACGACATCACACATCTCTTATGCAGATTCTGGTCCCGATAACGGAACCATTTGTTGGCTTGAGGGGGCCTGACCCAGGTTCAGCGTTAATTAGCCAAACAAATCCCTACACTACTAGCCCTTTCGGCATCATCCACGGAGCGCAGACTTAAGTCTCACCCAAAGTAGTATGGGGGGATGCTGGAACCAAATTTCCGCACCTTAAGATGGTCGTGATGTCATTTTATTCCTTATATTTCTGCCTTCGCGCAGGTCTCTTATTTCTAGGGCTCTGTCTACCTAACCCCTTAGTCCTTCCTTCGATACCTCTGCAAAAGGGTACGACTGACCTTCACGCAGCCCTATCCTTCGGTTTAGATACTTTCGCACTGCTAAGGCATCATATTACATAGATTGTCCAGTTATCTTAAGAATCTTACTTATCTTATTAGATACTCATAGTTAACACTGCGTAAACATATATTCTTATTGGCGTTCAATTATCCAACATAATTATACACATTTGCGCATCACATAAGCATTATAAAGGAAATTCATACATAAAATGAAAAGATGTATCAATCAGAACAAAGACATAGAAATTGCAGAATACTTCTCTTTATTGATATCTTCCAAGTGATTACAGACTCTATCCACCCCGTGCACACAGCTGCAGGGGTCTGCGGACTTCCACCCTAGGCCTCTGCACTCTCAGCTACAGAGCCTCTACCTACGCTACGACCCAAAACTTAGACTTCTTACTTCAAAGCTATGACTCTTTTATACTTCTTCATCATCAACTGACTCCTAACTACTTAGAACTTAGCTCCTTTTATACAATCCCATGGTCCGCAGACCATGGGTAGATCTCTTACAGCCAACTTTACTTTACAAAACTAAGGGCAGACAACCCTTTATGACTCATGACACCTTCACACTCTGCGACCACAAAATACGGAGTCTTTACAAGTTTCTTACAAAATTTGACCAAAACATGGGCTTTTAGCCCCAAAACTATCCTTGGGGGATCCCATTCCCAATAGAATTACAAAGGATATGGAAGAGAAATGACAACTCAGTCACAAAATTCATGGATATTGTGAAGTTTGAAAAGTATACATGACCCCTGTAAAGAATAGCCATGTACATATGTAGTTTATGTGAATAAAAGTCACGTGCATAATATGAACCATGGAAAACAGGAAACCAAGAGCTATTACCATGGTAATTTCCCATAGTATTGTGTCGACAACATCTATTTGATCCCATCAAATGAATATCAACAACATTACTAAGGGATTTTCATGTGGTATTGGCAAAGGAAAAAGCTATATAAGGAGATGGAGATTGAGGAGCTAAGTGTGCAATGTAATGGATTATTCATGTGTGATCTGATTTGAAACAGGTATGCACTAGGGAGCAAGGAGAAGGCTCAGATCTAAAACATCTGAAGATATATTGAATATATGCTTGATTGATTTTCTTGTTGTAGAATGTTTAAATTGCTAAAAATGCAAGATTTGTGGTTATAGTGGGGCTATGATTTGAATGTGTCTACAAAGATTTATAATTTTGATAGTGAAGTATGTGGAAAGTTTGTTTGCAGAGATAATTTGATTTAGTAACTTAAGATATGTACACAGATATTCCTCTAGATCTTGTATATATGCAGATTTTCTTTAGTATAGTCACGTATACATACTGAGATAAAATGATTTAGATTGTTGCTTGATCTAGGTTATTTAACAATAGTTTTGTTGTCAATTAATGCATGTGTTTAAGTTTTCCTTGAACAAATAGAATGACCTACTAAGATGTGTTGGTATTCAATATTTTGAAATATATATGTGGGTTTTATACATGGGAAATGTGTATATACGTAGATTTGTTTAATGGATGTCACATATATGTTCTAGGGTTTGTAATTGTTGGTTGATGATGATAGTTAATGAAGTCTATATTATTTGTTGTTATCTATCAATGATGTCTTGATCATGATGGTTTGTTGATTGGATTGATTTGGCTATGGCCTAGTATATTTATCAATAATTGAGTATTCAATGGTTCATTATTGGTATATCTATGATTAGATTTTGTAGTGCATCAATATTTGTAATATGTGATTGACTCTGTATTATTTAACTAGAAAATCACATGAGGAAGGATCAAATGGTGGATATCTTGTTGGGAGGATGAATTTTATGTGATCCTTGGAAAGTTTTGGATTCATAGATGTGGGTTGATCTAGTGACAAATATCTAGAGAAGTTGTTCTATCTAGAAAAACCTCATCAAAATTAAATCCTTGCAATTCATGATAGAGTGATGGATGCCCAAAATCTTGTAGATGGTTTCCACACATGCAGACCCTTACAAAATAACATGCACCATTTAATAATTTGCTACAAATTAGATGATTAAGCCATACTACAAGAAAAATTTGAAAATGGGGAAAGGGATGGTGATCATGGATCCAATGCTCCTACATTAGAAGGAGAGGGTGATAATTAACAATCCAAACATAATAACTCTTAATCTTCAATCACAGTGACTAACAACTTAATTCTAAAAATAGCCTTGAGTAGGGACACTATAATAGAAAAATATCTTATTGTGGACCTCTTTATTAGCAACATTAAACAATATGGGATAAATCTCCAACTTCATGGAAATATTTAATTAATTCCTTATTAAATTAACTCAAAGAAGTTATATGAACAAACAAATTTGTTGTTGGGCATTGATATAAGCAATCCTAAGCCGCTAGGAAATCTCGTCATCTTAATTAGCACTACTCATTAATTAACTTCAGTCCATACAATAATATATGCATATTGAAAGGAATAAAAGTGGACAATGAACACCATCTCAAATAAATGCAATCTAGTCTTGCTATATTTGGCAACCTAGGCTTGTTCAACCAATCTCAACATGATATGCCAAATAGATGGTATTGGAAGATGGGTCAAACTTCTGAATGATTATCTTGAATGCACTATGTAGCATCCAAGTGAAATTTATTCAAGAGTACTTAGTGACAAATATAATGTTTGGTCAAGATTAAGAATTTTAATTGTTCACTAAACAAAATTATGGATTAAATTATGGTTATCATTATGTTGATAGGTAGTAACAATTTTCCATTACATATTGTCACAAGGGAACCCCAACTAATACCCAATGAGGAACAATTTAATTTATATATTGGGAATGGAGACCACATTATCACATCAATTTAACATGATTTCAATTATAAAATATGATTTTTATTTACATATCAAACCTACTAGAAGTTTTAATGATCCACTCAATCTATAAAATACACCACATTCTGTTATTAAAAAGATTATTAGGAGATTTTTTTTTCATAATTATATTAAGGAATTTAACCTTTGATTTGTCAAGTAGGTGTAGCTTGGATGGTAGGGAGGAGTCACTATTATCCTCCCCAACTAGGTTCCAATCCCACTAATATTGACATGCTTGCTTCTAGGGAGCCATTACTACATGAAAGATAATCAACTCACCTAGACACAAGTGGTTTTTTGGTATAATGAACCCAAAAAAATTAACATTTAATTTAATATCTGATTATATGTTTTTAGGTTAATTTTATTTAATTTATTATTGAATTTTCTTATTTGATTTCTCACAGAGTGTTTCCACACAAAGTGGAAATTCGATGCACATGATCATTAAGTAAATTAAAGACTTCTAAAAATGGTATGGGTGTTCTTTGCACATGTTCACTAAGAAAAATAAAGTAAATAAAAAAACTTATGAAAATGATATGAATGTTCCGTGCACATGAACATTGAATAAATTACAGACTTATAAAAGTTATATGTAGACTACTACAAACACTAGTCTGTAGGTTGTTGCAATGAACAAAAGGCACTTGAAATAGTGTAATTCTCCTAAAGATGACACCTGAAATGGTGTGAACACTAAGGACATAGTTCCTTTGAAGGGGAGGGGATTGTAACATCCCCAAAACTTAACCCTGTTGACAATGTAATTGTAATTAATTATGTTATTGATCACAAAAGACCCAAAATAATTGTAATTACAATTTAAATATCATCTAATGAAGAGGTGAATCATTGATACGATATGAACCATGAGAAGTAATGAGGAGCAGTGGAGAAAACAAAGGGGAATAGGAGCATTAATGTTTTCCAATGGATTATTGGTTGAGCTAAATGTACATAAGAATCAATATTTTCAACCTTTCCCTAAGAAAATATCTAAGGTGAAGGTGCAACAATAACTACGAGTAGTTATTAGAGGAGTGGGTAGTAGTACCAGGATCAATCAAGGGTATGTGAAGTTTACTACTAACCAACATGGGAAAACCAAATAGAAAACCATTCGAAGAAACACAAAGAAACATACCCATGAAGCTTGGTAGAAAAACATTCAAGAAAGAAACACAAAGAAAAAAACCCATGAAGGGAAATGAAAAAAAATTAAGGGGGAGAAAGAAAAATATACTCATGCACGAGGATAGAGGAGAGCCATTTGTAGAGACTATGTGTGAGCCTCAACCCACCACATGCTATAGAGTGGTATCAACTTGTAAACCCATGACTGGTAATTCAAAGTTTGGATATTGAATCATAGAGGTTGTGGAAGAGGGACTTGGATAGAGGGAGACAGAGGAATCCCTTGAGTCTTGGAAAGCCCTTGAGCGAGTCAACGATTAGATATGGAAACTAGTGAGGTAGCCCTCAAACAGAGTCAGGTAGACTAAGAGGATTATGCATGAGAAACACTAAAGAGAAGGTGAATTGGTGAGGGACTATAAGAAGTGGTGAAGGGGTTCCCTCTTAACCTATGTAGGACTTTAATAGCCATAATTGGTTGTGTGATGAGCCCAAAATCAGTTCTTAATAGGTGTTACTCCTATTTCATGTATGTGATGAAGGAGAGTGGCCTTCATCCTTACACCACCAATAGCCTAAGAGATGTTTCTCTTAGGGTTCTTAATGTGTGAGTAGATGAGAAACCACCCATAACAGTTCGGTAGGACCTTAGGCTTGGTGTGATAAAAAAGAAATCAATGTCTTAAATTGATGAAGGAGGATGGCCTTCATGAATCCACCCTATATTTCTGAGTAGAACTTCCCTCATGGCTTCTTGGTCATGCTTAGGAGTGGGTAACTGCAAGAAATATTATAGTGTGGTTGAGAATGTGGTGGGATGGAACATGGCTCACCCTCATTAGCTATAGATAGCATATGATCTTGATAAGATAGGTACCCTCATGGACTTCATCTTTGTATGACAAACTATAATAATGAGAAAGAAATGATCATCATTGGAATGTATTGTGTTTAATTGTTTGTCTGCTTAATGGAAAATGTGGTCTATAAATTCCCTATTTGAGGTGTGAATTAAATATCTGGATGAAATGGTCATATAATACTTATATGCCCCATATTAAATCTGTAATATACTTATGTATCATGTCTTTCATGTTATGGACAAGATATAACAGGCTCATTCAGCATGAGTAATGTCCATGGTTTGTTCTTAGAGAGACTAGAGAAGCTCCAAGCAAGTTGAGGTGATAAGAAGTTCTTGTGAATGATGTGGATGCCAAAGTAATGAAAAAAATCGTTGATTTAAAAAAGGGCAGACTTAAGGGAAGTATTCTTCTCAAAGCATATAATGAAACATGAAAGAGTTCAATAAATAACTCTAGAGTTGTTGAAGGCTAACTAAAGGTTTAAATTGGCCATAATGTACACTAGTGTAAACCATTGACTAATGCGAAGGTTTTACTTGGAGGGAATGAGAGGCTTGGATATTTCAAATGGAGCAAACTAGGCACAGAGGTGTCTTTGAAAAATTGGAAAGAAGACCTAGTAATTGGCACTAAAATGGAGGATTTTTTTTGACGTTGTATCGCAATGGAGACCTTTGTTCCATCAAGGTTCTTCTTCACAAATCAAGGCCCTATCGAGAATCTTTCCTCAACTTTTAGGAAAAGGTAAGGATTATCTATGTGGTCAAGCATTTCTTAGGAGGGAATTTTGGGTTTTACCTATATTTTGGGTAAAAATAAATTATGGGGATGGAGTCCCTCAATGGATTTATATGAGAATTTATTGTTTTGATGCCTCAACCTTAGCCTTTGTCACACGGCTAACATAAGAGCTATGATCCAGAGCTAGTCAAAAGGGGGATTACAAAAATACTGGAACCTTAGGAGAAGTCAAAAGAAATTCCTTTCAGACACTTTGGTATGGTATGCTCTGGTCAACAAGATCTACTTGATGACAAAATATGTATTTACATAGATTTAATTTAAGTATTAATTCATGAAGGCTTTTTAACAATGACATCATGAAGACGTAAAAATTGTTGATGTCGTAGTACGAGGTGGAGGACACATGTCACCCATGTTTGGTGTTTTTGGCTTGCCAACTAGGAAAATGAGTGACACGTAGAACAATTTAGTAGTGCCACATGTCATGGGACACATCAACAGATGCCACGTGTTGGATGATGATTGGGCATCAAAGATATGAGGTGGCATGCTGAGTTGGCCACCAAATTATCGGCCCATCAGGAATTTGTAAAGGTTTTTAGTTATAAGAAATATATCGATACCATGGTATTTCGTATCAACATATTGAAGGATATTTCCATATCGACATGGTAGTGTATTGAAATAATACAACCACATTAGCATATTGGCACCTCAAAGGGGTATAAAATTACATATCAATATATCGACACATTATTGTAACGATGTATCAACATATCACCATATTGACATTATGGGCCACCGTATATTGGCATACTAAAGCACCTGAACTAGGGAAAGTGAACTTGTTATGGAAAGGCTCTGATAAGACATGAAAGTTGAGGATGTGAACCAGTGTGGGTGTGATGTATGGACAAGGATCGCTATGTGTCAACAACATGGATTGTATGGATGCTAATGTGTCCTTTAAGGGGGTAAATCTTCCAATGGGTGTAACTTGTTACTTGGAGCTCAAAATGAGATGAAAATTATATTGTTGAAAATATATCAACAATCAAAAGGTGGTGATGGTATCAAAATTTTGATTTGAGATGATTGAAGAATGAGAAAAATTGAAAAACCCATATTCATAATAAACTTTGAAGTTTGGGTCTAATTATGCCCCATATCCCTAACATAATATTAAGGATTTGGGTGTGTTACACCATAGCATACTCACCCACATTTATCTCCATTTCAAAGGTCTATTGTAATTTTAGTAATTCAAGAACTAATGCTTGAATAATTTTCCTCTTTAACTCCTTAAAGGTCTTCTACTAACCCTTTCCCCATTGGAAACTCTTGCTACTCATTATTATGGCATGAAGTGATGGTATTGCTGCTAAAAATGAGGTTATTCTCACCCATATCTGTGTTTTTTTCCATTTGATTACTCGAATTTGTGGCCATGAGATTTTTCTTCTTCAAATCCTTCTTCTTGTTTTTCAAATTGAGTTCTATATGTAGTTTCCAACATTCCTCTTTTGTATGACCATCAATTTTACAATGGAAGTAGTGGTTTTTGGGATCTTTGCACTTGTCTATTTGTCTTTTTATTCCCCCCCGCCATTCCATTTACTCACTTCTTTAGAAGCTTAAAAGAATTCCTTTTTCTTTGAACCACTCAATTTCACTTTCTTCTCTTCCTATAAACAATCCTCATCCATCATTATGGGTTTGAGTAACATCACTTGCTTCCCCATATGGCTGTGTAGACCCCCAGATACTTAGGAGCTTGTATGGGGCCATGGGAAAGATAAAAATTATTATTACCATCTTCCTAAATTCTTCAATTTACTCTTGTACACTCTACGCATGTCTTTGGCTAAAGTGTTACCACTAGATCCATTGGTCCTCTACATACCCGATAGGGTAGAACTTGGAATTTACGAGAGTTTTGAAATCTTCCCAATTAGTCACTGGGGAATCCCCCTCTCATGTCAAGGTTTTCATCTAGATTTCCCACTAATTGAAGGCATGGGCCTCTAGTTTTAAACGAGTGAAGAAAAAAAATTGTATCTTCCTATATGTGATGAATGCTAAAACAAACCTCTAAGTACTACAATGAATTATTTAGTTTCACAGTGTTAATCTCACGTTGATATGGCTTGATGTCGACCTTCACTTCCATGTTAAACAAGGACTATTAATGGTTCACGACACATGAATTGGCTTGTTCTCTTATGATTTCTTTCCTAAACTCCTTCTCTAGTTCTTCATGATCCCCCAATTTTCCTTATGATCTGATCTTTGATTTGTAACCTTTGTCTTCTCTAATTCCAATCTTTTTCACCAGAGCCATAATAAGGAGGTTCATATTATGGGTTACTTCTACAACCTGCTCATCTAGGCTTAAGAACCTTTCCTCTGCTTGATCTCAAGGGTCATCAATAGATTAGTGGAACATGGATAGGGTTTTATGACTTTCACGTTAACTAATCTAGATCACCTACATCTCCCCATAATATACCCAAAGAAACTTACTCTTATACCAATATGATCCATAATTTTTTTTGGATACTCCATTAGACAATTGATCACAACATATTTGATAATAATATATTGAAATATGTACTATAAGGGTTACTTGTTCCATAGATATTTGTATTTACTACGTTATTATTTTCTACTTATTCATTCAAAATATATAAATGAAAAAAATAGAGAACATTTAAAAGAAATCAATCAAAAAACCAAAATAACACCAACAAATGATCTGGGAAACTTTTTTGTGGGAAAACCCTATAGGAAGGTGAGGCTCCTTTACTCTCTCTTTCTTTGAATGGAAATGTTGCAAATACAAAATGTGAGTATTGTGGTATGTGGGTTTCTATAGAACACAAACCATCTCTATTTTTCCCTCTATCTATCCACTCTAAGCTACTCTACTCTACTATTGAACAAAATGCACTTGAATAGAATGGAACCCCTTTTTGTCTTAATGCCCTTGCTATATGACAACCCAATAGCATACTAAGTGTTAAATTTGACCCACTCTACCCTCAATATGTGTTACAACTTAACTCTTCTAGAGTCTCCTTGATCATAGTCATGTGGCTAGCACCTTTTCCATGAGTAATAAGGGTGAAATGGAATCCTCTCAAATCATGTGGGAAAAACATGAAGGTCAACATTTTAGTGGAATAAATTTTACATGTGGACTCCATTTGAGGTGTTTATTGTGTCATTGAAAAGGTATCTAAGTGTAGATTAACCCTATGGAACTAGAACAATTCAGAGTTTCCAGACCCCAAAAAACTTCAAGAAATGCCTCAAACTGCATTTAGAAGGTTTGAAACCCAATTTTGCCAAATTGGGACCCATCGGTAAAAATGGTCCTATTGGCTTATTGCTCCCATTTTTCCACTCTGAAATAATCAAGATGGATGAAATATAACATAATGATCCAATTTGAATAAGTGTTACAAGGTAATCCCCACCAATGCTCAATGAAGGGCCATTAAAATGCACCACATTTGATTATTAAAAAGACTATTGGAAGAGTTTTTTTGCATAATTATACTAAGAAATTGAACTTGTGATTTAATAATTAGTTATATATTTTTTTGGTTAGTTTTAATTAATTTATTATTGAATTTTTTTATTTAACTTCTCACATAGTATCCCCACACAAAGTGGAAATTATATGCATATGATAAATAAATTGAAATCTTGCAAGAGTGGGATGGAGACTCTATTTTTAGTAAATAATTTGAGTGTCCCTATATAAACTTTTAAAAGTGGTATAGATGTTCATTACACTCATTGAGTAAAATAAAGTAAACTAAAGACTCATGAAAGGTATATAGATATTCCTTGCACTTTATTATTGAAGACTTGTAAAAGTAATATGTAGACTTAAAGGAATATAGATATTCTTTGCATTTTGCACATGATCATTGAAGACTTGTAAAAGTAGTATGTAGACTTAAAGGATTAAGAATATTTCTCAGAAAAAATCGATAAAAACAAAAAATGCATGTGTGATCAAAATAAGAAAATCTAAGACTTGTAAAAATGTAATAGATGGTTTATGAGGGAATTTTTAAATATTTTCATTCATACTGGTAAACCATTTAATAATAGGAAGGTTTTCCTTGGAGGGAATGAGAGTCTTGGAGACTTCAAATGGAGCAAACTGGGCACAGAGGCCTCTTTGACTTATTGGAAAGAAGACCTAGTAATTGGCATTAAAATGTAGGAATTTTGTTGACATTGTATCTCGATGGAGACCTTTGTGCCATAAAGGTGGTTCTTCATAAATCAAGGTCCTATTGAGAATATTTCCTCAACTTTTGGGAAAAGGTAAGGATTCTCTATGTGGTCAAGCATTTCATAGGATGGAATTTGGGGTTTCACCTTTCTTTTGGGTGAAACAAAATTATGGGGATGGAGTCCCTCAATGGATTTCTATGCAAATTTAGGGTTTTGATGCCTCAACCTTAGCCTTTGTCACATGGATAACATAAGGTCCATGATCTAGAGCTAGTCAAAAGGGGGATTGCAGAAATACTAGAACTGTAGGAGAAATCAGAGGAAATGCCTTTCAGACACTTTTTGTTCTGGTCAACAACCTCAACTTGATGACAAAATATTTATTTACATAGATTTAATTTAAGTATTAATTCATGAAGACTTCTGAAGAATGACATCGTGATGATGTAAAAAAATTTGATGTCATAGAGCGAGGTGGAGGACACATGTCACCCATATTTGACATCTTTGGCTTGCCAACTAGGAAAATGACTGACAGGAAAAACAATTTAGTAGTGCCACGTGGCATGGGATACATCAACATATGCCACGTGTTGGATGATGATTTGGAATTGGAGATATGAGGTGGCATGTTGAGTTGGCCACCAACTTATCGGCCTATCAGGAATTTGTAAAGGTTTTTAGTTATAAGAAATACATCGATACCTTGGTATTTCATATCAACATATTGAAGGATATTTCCATATCGACATGCTAACATATTGAAAGAATACAACTACATTAGCATACTGACACCTCAAATGTGTAGGTTTTAATCTCATACAGAAATTACCTGCATACGAATTCTAAAAACAAAAAATAAATAATGACGAGAGCATAAAACATAAAACAAATATACACAGAGATTTTCCCCTAGATCCCAAAATCGGGACTACCAGATTGACTTTTCATGATGTTCCTTTCAATGTTACAATACATATATATACATGCCGAAGAATCCATAATCCCCAATCCATTAACCCTGGATTAGAACATAATCGTATTTCCCTTGACCAGATCTACAAAATACCATGGACTGAAAACCATCATGCCGAAAACCATGTGTGAAATCCATGCACAAAACCATAGGTAGGTCTACCCACCTAATATAGGGTCCAAAAAAATTATCGGGCAACACTCGACGCATGGGGTAGTCTTGGAAAGAATATGAAACAACCCAACATTCTCCCACTTGTTGTTTTCTTTCCATAGGAGAGCTTAGTCATTGATCTAATGCCCATTGTTTCTCTACACTAAGAGATCTTCTCAGTGCTCACAGAATTTCTCAATGCATTTGCATTATTCTTCAAAGTGTCCACCTTTACCAACAACACCTTTTTTTCCTCAACCATATCCCTCACAAAGTGATATTGAACATCAATGTTCTTTGTCTTTGAATGATAAGCAGGGTTCTTTGCTAAGAAAATTTCACTTTGGTTGTCACAGTTTATCCTTATAGCTTGTTGTACTAACCCCATACTTCAACATAATCTCTACAACCAAATTTCTTCCTTTCTTGCATGAGTGGTTGCCATGTATTCTGCCTCTGTAATTGAAAGTGCCACTACAGACTGTCTCTTACTCATCCAACTGATTACACCTCCAAATAGGTTAAACACATACCCACTTGTAGGTCTTCTCTAATCCATATCTCCAACCCAGTCTGCATCAACAAAGCCATGGATGTCCAAAAATCTGTCCAATCCTGGTCTTCCCTTGTAGCACAAACCATAATCACTAGTGCCACACAAATACCTGAAAACCCGCTTCACTGTTGTCCAATGATCCTTCCCTGGTTTTGACATAAACCTACTCAATACTCCCACTGCATGTGAAATGTCTAGTCTAGTATAGACCATTGCATACATCAAGCTACTGAATACACTTGCATATGGAACACAGGACATGTCCTCTTCCTCTTGTTGTGTCTTGGGACACTATTTAGCAGATAACTTTACACCTATAGGAATAGGAACCTTCACCGGTTTACTATCTTTCATATTAAACCTTTGCAGTATTTTCTTGACATACTTCCTCTGGTTTAACCAGAGCTTGCTCTTTGCTTAATCTTGTTTAATTTCCATGCCCAAAATATAGTTTTCAGCACCAAGATATTTCATGTCGAATTTGGAGGACAATTGGGTATTCAAATCCTGGATAATTTCTTTGTCATTTCCAACCAACAACATATCATCCACATACAAGACTAGATAAATAACACGGTCACCAATTAATTTAAAATACACACAACAATTTTCTTTTCTTCTAGTGAAGCCAAACCCCCGTATAAATTTATCAAATTTCTGATACCACATCCTTGGTGACTGTTTTAACCCATACACAGACTTTTTTAACTTGCATGCCAGTTCTTTCTTACCCTTCACTGCAAATCCTTTAGGTTGCTTCATGTAGATCTCTTCTTGCAGATCCCCGTGAAGAAATGTTGTCTTCACATCCATATGCTCTACCTCAAAATCAAAGGCAGCAACAACAGATAAAAGTAATCTAATAGAAGCTACCTGGGCAAGAGGAGAAAAAATATCACCAAAGTCAATTCCCGGCACTTGGGAATAACATTTTGCTACCAACCAAGCTTTGTATTTCTCCACCTTTCCTTTTGCATTCATCTTCTTCTTGAACACCTATTTGTTGTCAATGGGTTTCCTTCTAGACAGAAACTCCACTATATCCCAAGCCTCATTTTTGTGCAAAGATGCCATTTCATCAACCATGACCTCTTTCTATAATTTGTCATCCTCTGAATCTACTACTTCCGTCAAATTTCTGGGATCATCATCAGTAATAGATAAAGAAAAATTTGAACAGAAAGAAGGTGAACTATACCTTTCTAGCTGCCTTCTTTCTCGAACTGATCTTCTCACAACTGGAGTTTGTGGCTCTTCATCTTATGATTCCTCTTCTGCTGTAGAGTTTGATTCTTCCTCCTTTAGCTCAAACTCTATCTTCTTAGGTTCCTTTGGTAAGACTTCATGTTTAATAACTTCTTTAACCTCTCTAAACACCACATCTCGGTTGTACAAAGCCTTCCTTGTTTCTAGGTTCCAAAGCTTATAACCTTTTAAACCATTCTTAGACCCAATAAAGATGCACTTTTCAGATTTACTATCCAACTTTGTTCTTTTCTCATTTCGAACATGTACATATGCATCACATCCAAATACCCTCAGATGTGAAAGAGAAGGTTTCTTACTAGTCCATATCCCTTGTGGAGTCTTATCCCGCAACACTGATGAAGGTGATCTGTTGACCAGGTAACATGTAGTCTCCACCGCCTCTACCCAGAATTCCTGTCCTAACCCAACACCACTGAGCATGCTTCTTTCCCTTTCCATCAACATCTTGTTCATTCTGTCTGCAACTCCATTTTTCTCAAGTGTGTATGGAGTAATCTTATGCCGTGCTATACCACACTTCTTACAGAACTCTTCATATTCCTTCTTGCAAAACTCTCCACTGTTATCTGTCCTGAGCACCTTTATCTTCTTCTCTGTCTAGTTTTCCACCAGAGCCTTAAATTCTTTAAACTTATCAAAGAATTCATATTTCTTCCCGAGAAAATATATCCATGTATTCCTTGACAAGTCATCTATAAATGATACATAGTACACAAACTTTACTAATGATGGAACCAACATAGGTCCAAAGACATCACTGTGCACAATCTCTAACATTTGTTTCGCCCTCTTACCACCAGAGGGGAAACTCACCCGATTTTGCTTCCCATATACACAATTTTCATAGAAATCAAAATCCAGAGAGCTATTAGACATACCTTCTACCATACCATTATGATGAAGTATTTGAAGGCCCTTCTTTCTAATATGTCCAAGCCTTTGATGCCATAGCATGGTCTTTTCTCCAAAGACAGCGAGATTTTCTGCTCCACTTTCAAGAACCACAAAACTGTTGCACCCATCATTAATAGTGCTACCTTTAAGCTTGTACAGATTTCCAATCTGAAATCCCTGCATCAATACCAGTGCTCCATGAACCATCTTGTAGGTATCTTTCTCGAACACTGTTTTTACACCTGCATCATCCGATTTGCTTACAGAAATCAGATTTTTGGTCAATGCAGGAATATGTAGAACATCCTGAAGTGTTCTAATCCTTCCACCTTGCAATTTCAACTTGACTTTTCTGCGACCAATGATTATAACCTTCCTGTCATCCCCTAAGAAGACATTACCACCATGATATTTCAAATACTCACAGAACCACTCTCTATGGGGAGTGAAGTGAAAGGATGCACCTTAGTCAATCAACCATGCCTCATGATCTACATGTGTACTTGAAGAAGAAGCCAAGTACACATCCCCACCTTTATCTAAGGTGGTTTTCGCCTCTGCATAAGGAGCATCATCATATCCCTTTCCTTTCTTAGGATATTTAGATTTACAGTCCCTTTTGTAGTGCCCTTCCTTTCTGCATTTCCAGCACACCTTTACAAGGTTTCCTGGAGATTTATATCTCCCTCTAGATTTATATCTCCCACTCGAGGAATTATGTTTGTTTCTTTTCTAGGACCTTCCTTGTACAGACAAGGCATCACCATTCTGGCCCTCCATATTTTTCCGTCTCATCTCCCTTGACAAAAAGGATGAGACTATTTCATCAAACTGCAAGGCAGTTGCATTGCTACCTATTGCAACAACCAGACTATCCCACGAATCTGGTAGAGAACACTTAAAACTTATGCACTTATCTTCATCTGAAATTGTAATATCAACAGATAATAAGTCACTTACCACAATATTAAATGCATTTAGATGCTCTCTCATTGAGTCTCCATCTTTCATCCTCAAGTTATATAACTTTTATGTATGAAAAAATTATTAACCAGAGACTTAGATTAGTACAAAGTCCCTAACTTGTCCCACAAAGCCTTCATTGAAGCTTCCCCTGATACATTCAACAATACTGAATCTGATACACACAATCGTATTGTGCTTTTTGCCTTTCGATCCAACTTTTCCCAGTCTTCAGCTGACCTTGATGTTGTTTTAGTACCTGGATCTACCGCGATCCACTGATCTTCATCCACCAGCAGATCCTCCATCTTGAGTTTCCACAACTCAAAACTATGACCATTAAATTTCTCGATCTCTATCTTTCCACTACTCTCCATCTTCTTTCACCACAAGAATAGATCCCGCAGATCTCCCACTGAACAGGGATACCATAGGCCCAAGCAAAAACCCCTCAACAGTAAGGTGTCCCCTTGAAGCTAAAACAACTCTGATACCAAATGTAGGTTTTAACCCCGCACATAATTTACCTGCATACAAATTCTAAAAATAGAAAATAAATAATGGAGAGAGCATAAAACATAAAATAGATATACACAAAGATTTTCCCCTAGATCCCAAAACTGGGACTACCAGATTGATTTTTCATTATATTCATTTAAATGTTACAATACATATATATATATATATATACATGTCAAAGCATCCATAATCCCCAATCCATTAACCCTGGATTAGAACATAACCGTAGTTCCCTTGACCGGATCTGCAAAATACCATGGACTGAACACCATCATGCCCAAAACAATGCGCAAAATCTATGCACAAAGTCCATAGGTAGGTTCGCCCACCTAATATAGGGTCAAAAAAAACTTTCCTGGGCAGCTACCCTAGACCTTGTGCAAGGGGGCTACCACCCCCCTACATACCCCCCGACAACATACAGGGGGGGCCACCACCCCCTGTTGGCTTATTGGGGCCTGACCTAGGTTCAGAAATGTTTAGCCAAACAAATCCTGAAACTACCGACCCTTTCGGCAACAGTCCGCAGAGCGCGGACTGAGGTCTCACCCGAGGTAGTAAGGGAGGGTGCTGGAACCAATTTTTTGCACCCTAGGGATGTCTTGATGAGGTTTGGAAGTTCGCGAACCAATCCTACGTATTGCGCTACTCCCGTGCAACCATTTGTTCAGAGTATATACCTTCGCGTGGTTTGGAATACAAGCGCGAGTGCAATTTATATTTTCTATGCTTAATATTATTATAGATCTTAAATTACTTAAGCCGACACAATGCTTTTAGTTACCAGTTAACATAACAGACACACACGCAATCATAAACCATAAACAGATGCATAAACTAGATTATAGAACAGATACACAATATTCCAAAACCCACTTATCTTTATTAATGCCTTTATCCAGTTACAATCCACTCCCTGCCCTATGCACACAACTACAGGGGTCCACGCACACAGTTGCAGACTCTACTAGGCCTCCGCACACACAACTACGAAGCGTCTATCTCCTACTACAACCCTCGACTCAGACTTATAGACTCAGAGTGACTATCGCTGTCCCATACACTATATATCTTCTCCAATGATTTTCCAAAAACTATCTTCTACACCTAGAGCCTTGCTTTATTTATACATTCTCATGGTCCACAGACCATGGGCAGGCTAACTCACTTTCTATTATTTTACCTTATTTTCGGGTGGACTACCCTTTGACTTGACTCGTTACAACTCACTCTCCGCACACTTTGCAGAGCCTTTACGATACCAATATCCCCAAAATGGTGGGCTTTAAGCCCTAAAACCGTTACGCAGCGGACCTACTGTCCAACAGCCCCCCAACACAAACATTGTGACTCATCCCAAGTCACTTGGCCGGTGTGGCAATCTTCGCTCGGAGTCCATCCAACAGCCTCTGCGCTTCGTGGATGTCAGCCACACATTCCTCCACTATCTGTTGTACCAATTGTGCGCAACATTCTAATGCATCATTGTCAACGACATTCTCTTGCCTTTTCGCATATGTGTCCTGCATCTGGGTCAGCTTGCTTTCGATCATGGCAGTGACCGTGAATGCTTCCTTGAGCCAAGGTTGGATGTGTGCTTTAAGCCCTGCTTCTTTCTGTCGTGCGGCGTCCACCCATTCTTTCAAATCCTGGACCTCCCTTATCTTGGCCAATCGCTGGGTGAGGGCGACCGTCTGCGTGGTTCCTCGAACATCGTCATAAGCCTGCTGCAATTTCCGTGCTTCTATCTCTAACTTCTGTAGCGTTGGGTCCTCCTAGAGTGAGGTGAGCGTTAAGAGAGACTATTCCAACAAGACAATGCAGTCTTGTACAACATGCTCTATCTCTTTCAACCCCGATTGGATGGCTTGGTGGCACTACTCTCTGACTTCCGGGGGTGTAGATGACTGCGCCTTTAATCGCAGCTCTACTATCTACAAGTTCAGCTCCAACTGCACCTTCGCAGCCTCCTCCTGGGTCCTGCAAACTCCAGCTGTCAGTTGGCGAATCTTTTCTGCTGTGGGAGTGCTACTGGTACGACCAACTCCACAATGCTTCTATAGGCTTCCTCCACTGCCTATTCTACTCCCTAGTTTTGGGCAACCATGCTATCGCACCGCAGGCTGAGCTATTCTAAATTTACCTTCTGCTCACTTAAGACTTGGAGAGCACAACCCTCCTTGGCATGAAGCTTAGTAGTTACCCCATCCTATAGCTGGTGTAGGGTTTCTCTAGGAAGAGCGACCAAATTCAACTCCCAGCCCCTCATGTCACCTTCAGCTGCTGCTAAGATGACTCCTTCTGGTAACACCAAAGTGTTCATTGTGCATGCGTGTATCATCTGTTCAGCCTCAGTTATACCTTTCGCAAGGTGCGGTGTCATCATCCCTAGGGTTCGCACCTGTAATGCCTGCAACTACGCTCTGAGCACCCCCAACACAGTCGTCTACTCCGTCATCAACTCTGCCAGAGCATCCTTGTCAATAAAGGTTTCTCCCATGGTCTTTGTTGTCTTTATCCTCTTTCGCGCAGAAGGCTGCTCTTGGACGCGCAGCCTCTTGAGTTGGGTCATATTCATTGTAAGGTCCGTGCATTCCTATGTCTCCACCTCCCCCTGTATATCCTGCTCGATGTTCATTTCTTAATCTTCCTCGGTTTCCTCAGCAGGCATGGTTATGGTCTATCTCATTTGCTCTAGTGCGTTTGCCTCAGTTGTCGTCTACTGCATGGCTGCTTCCTATTCCTGACGCTTTCTTTCCGCTAGCTTCACGATGCGTAGCTTGGTCTCCTTCTTCTTCTGCTATGCCGCAATTTTTTCCAATTCTGCCAAGTCTATGGCGCGCCACTCCAGAGACCATGACGCCATTACTTCAAAGATTGCATCATCTGTGGCAATGAACGACAGCTTTTCCCATGCTCATGTTGGATCCTTGCACACCCGGATATACAAGTTATGCATATCCACCTTGAATTTCGCCACACTTTGTAAAGTGTTATATACCATCGGGGACAAGCACAGCCTATGGTTGATCCATGTTTGTAAACTCACCTCTACAAATGTCCAAAATATTTTTATCTCCCGGATCCTTGTCGCGTCTTTTGTTGCCTAGAGCGAGGTATACCTCATGGCCTCGGGTATGTTTTGTTCCATGGGGGGAAACTGGCTATCTGCTAGCAGCTCCCCGGCAACCCACAGGATGGATAAGAGCACCCACACATAGTTGAAGGTCTTACCTTGGTCCTGGGCTTCCCTGTAATTCATCAAAAATTCATCACAGAGAAACTGCGCCCAATTGAACTGGACCCCTTCTGCACACTACTCCACCAACGCAATTACAGATGTTGGCACTTCGTCTGCATGGAATTTCCTCATGAGCTTGCTAGCCAATAGCTAGGTGGCAATGCACACCCCTCGGTCCTTGATACTTTCTATTACATACCCTCACTTCCTTTTCTCCAGCTTATATTCGGCCTTCATAGCTTCCGCGCGTCCCAAGTCGCTACTCTTTCCGACGATGTCTGTGGGATTCCTTCCTTTAACTGGCAGCCGCGAAATTCGGTGAATTAAGTCTACCATGATGGGAATCAGCTCTTCCAGCCACAAATACCCATCATGTACTAGACACAGTAGCTGCGGATGACAAAGATTGTGATAGGTGCGCAGTGGTAGTGGGGTATCCACTGCAGATGAAGTAACCCTGCCTTCTCCACACCTTGCAACCATTTCTGCTGTCGTAGTTTTTCCACGGCCAACTTTAGGAACTTCTCACTATCCGTGAGGTCCCAGTCTTCAAATTTTATATTCGGTACCCGTCCCAGCGGTGGACCATCAAACCTTATATCATCCGGAAGAAGCAGGGTCTGGAGCACACTCTTCGTGGCCTCCAGGTACTTCGGTATCTTGGTTGTCCCTTTCCATGGGGGAATGTAGGAGGGCAACTTTATCACTAAAGGTGCTTGGGAGACATTTTTCACCTCATCGTCCTGTGCCTCAATTTGGGCTATCAGGTCTTTCAGATCTTCCTCCTCCTCCTTTGTTTCAACGGTGACAGCTTTGCCCTTCTCTACCAGCGATATTTTACTAACTCTTGGGTGCCGTGGTGATACCCAGATGGACCCCACTGGCTATTTGTTTTTTTGTGGTCGTGGTGTGTGCGGGGACTTCAGTACCTCTGGTGCACCTGCTACCTCTCCAGGCTCCTCCTAGGTCACCCGAGGTTCTAGGCCACCTCCCATAACACGCACTCTGGTTCTCGACATTGTGTTTATACTGGATTCGGTCGGTCACATACTCACGAGTGGCATGATAGCTTGGGGCTCACTTCTCTGTACTAACTCAATTCTCAAAAACCCCAGAGCTGCTTCAAAGCTACCCTGTGGAATTTTATAGTAACATTCAGATTTGAATTCAGCCATTCTCTCCATTTCTGAGTCCTTAGTACCTGCTTGGTGGTAGATCTCCCCGAATCTAGCTCATAATTCATGTCTTGATAGCCCGCTGCCCACTCCTTTCTGCATTAAATTACCCTTCTTGTCATGAACAGCGTTGTCAACGGTCACCCCCCAGCCTATCCACGCAGCAGCGCATCCCCTTAAGCGCAACTGTGAGCCTTGTGACAAACGGGCTCTACGCGGAACCTCCTTTCCGCGCAGATTTCCTGCAGCCTTGTTTATAGTCCCACGCCCTCTTTCAACTGCCTAGAGCGATGAGACTGTGCCTTCTACAGATATTCAAGTGGTCGCACCCCTGGGGTGAGACTACGCTTTTCTTGCTAGCCCAGGCTGCGGGCACCTTTCATCCTATTCCTCTGTATAAAGTACCTTTCCTTATTTAGGAAGGTGTGGTTGCAGCCATGATAGCAGGGTCGCAACTCTTTCTACTGCAGTAGTAGGGTTGACCATACTCGGTCTCATCATACTTAGTTTCTCGCAGCCTGCTTGCGCAACTTCAATTTCCAGTTTGTGGATTTCTTCATCCAATGTCATGCTTCTCTTCCTCAGTCATGCCCACTCATCATCGATTTCACGAAGTTTCATGCTTCCTTGCCGAAGGTCTTCTTGCAGCTGTCTAATTCCTATACCCAGGTCCTCCTGTCCTGTTCCTACTGTGGGAGCAGTGGTCCGAGGATTCTTCTCTATTCTCCTGGTCTCTTCTCTTCTTGTCACTATTGGGTTCATTTTTGTGCTCCAGTTTTTGCTTATGGTCCTATAGGCCCATCGAACCAAGGGCATGCGTAGGTCCCAATCCATTCGTCCTACCTGGTAAAATATCTTCATGATCCAACATAGCCTTGTTAATTCTCTACCGTGGGGTATTTGTGGTGTGCGTCGCTCTTTCTGCTATCGTGTCGAGCCTTGATTTTTTATCATTAGCCTGGGTTGTGCCTGCCCAGCACGCGACTACACCCATCAACACAGGTGGGTGTGTAAACGGCTTTGCCCTGGCTACCTGGCTCATTTTGGACATTGGGGACTTCCAAAAAGTAAGTGCTTCCTTCTTCTGCATTCGCACCAGCTCCCAATATTCTTCTGGTGCGTCTGTCACCATTGTGCGGGTGTCGCGCGCAATGCCTAGTCCATCGCATCGTACCACTGCTGTGTTGGTACTGACCTTCCAACTTTTTCCTAAGAGTTTATCCCCACCTGTGTCCCCATCATATGTTGGCAGCTCCCTGGCTTCAGTCGTCACGTACCGCAGTGATCTAATCATCATGTTGCAATTTATCATTGAGACTTTGTGCAATCGGTTCTGTTAGTGTTCTATTTCTTCTTCTGAATCCGAAGTACAGGAACAGTCGCGCTCCCATGAGATTCTCCCATCTTCAATTGGGTTTACCCTATCCTAGTCTTGTGCCATTATTTGGTAAAATGCAGTCCAACTCATCGTCGCTGTCATCTTCATGCACAGGTTCAATGTAGTGCACTCCTTCAGCTGGATCCAGCGGCACTACTACACGTAGAGACTTTTTCTCGAAAGTCATTTTTTGCTTCTCCAGGTTGATGATTCCATTCATATCTGTAGCCCAATCTATCCCTAACAACGTGGGGTAAGGGTTACTGTCATCCACAATCTCTATTACCTCAAATTCTGTTTGCGTGCTCACACCTTCAATATCCACTGTTACCCCTTGCAGTCTTCCCATGGGCACGATCTTTTGTTGGTTCGCCATCCGTAATTGAATAGGAGACCACTGTAACACAGGCCGACCCATTCATTCCCAAGTCTGTTTTGGTAACACATTCACGTCTGAACCCAGGTTGAGGACTACCTGATCCATCTCATATTCGCTAATTTTTGACGTTAACCGCATTTCCCTCCCAGTGCGCAGAGCATGCTTCCCCATCTTTCGAACTACGTGCGGTTCCCCTAATCTTGCGCACCTAGTGATCAGTTCTTGGAGTCCTTTAACTACCTTATTGTCTCGTAGCAGCTTCATGCATGTCTCTGAAAAGGTAGTAAGCATAGATGAATCCATTCCCGGTACTGGTTGATCCTTACTACCTGAGGTAGAGGCCTCCTTGAAGCTCTTTATAGCTTCCATAACCGTTTCCTTTGTGCGTTTTGATTCAGGCTTAGATTCCTTCGTAGGGGCCTTGCGAACCCATGTATCATCCTCGGGTTGTTTTCCCTTATCTTCCCCTGTAGTCGCGCCACTTCTAAGAACCATATTCATGTTGGGGTCTTCTTCGCATGGTTCAGACTTCATCATTTGGATATTTTGAGTTGGAGTAGACTGTAGTACCCCTTTCTTGCGCATCTGTGTGATCAACATCGGAAAATCTACTGCTTCATGATCAAACTGATAACAATACGGACAACATATCCTAGTCGGATTTGTACAGTCACGTGCGTAGTTCCCGGGTCCACCCCAATTATAGCAGATTAACTGTCCACACCCTCGTCAGGGTCCCATTCCTCCTCGTCCTCGACCTCACCCTTGAAATCCCCCCGCACGATTGCTGCAACTGGATCGAGGCCTCGCATTTTTGTCTGCATTCGATAAGCTGGGGTCCTATCCATCATTAGTTCATAGCTCCGACATGTCCACTCATCGTGGCCCACTGATCTACAGAAATTACAGTACAGTTGCTGCAGAGTCTGGGTATACTTCTGCAACAGGTGACAATTGTCTGTCACGTGCTTTCCTCCCACCTGACAAATCATGCACCAGAGTGCAGGGGGCGCACTCAGCCCTGCTTGTGCCTCCGGTCTCAATGGCATCGGTCCCCCTCCCACCAAATAGTTCGCGAATACAGGACAGTGATCCTTATCGTGACCTTGGCCTTTACATTTTATACACCACACTTCTTTGCACGCCTCTAGTTGGGGCACCCTATCCTGCTTCAAAGTTTGAATCTCCAAGCATAGGTTTTTTAGTTGCGCTTGGATTTGTTGGACTCCCAACCCCATATCCTATATCAGTGTTTCGTGCAACCTCATCGTCATTTCCAATGCCTCTACCTGGGTTGAGAGCTTCTGTTGTGACAGTGTTGTCCTCAGGTGTGGTGTCAAAGATGTCACAAACCACGCGCGGTGCTACGCATCTGTCAGTGTCATATTAGCCTCACGGATTGTACTTTTCAGCCTCTGATTCAGATCCCAGGGGGTTTCACCTCGAAGCATCGCTATCTCCTTGAATCCGATGATTGGCTGTATCTCCAACTTCGACCAGCTAAATTCTCTATTCAATGCAATCTGAATCTCCACTATTCCAACATTCGGGTGATCATTCGAGCGCTTGATATACCAAGTCAACGCGCGATCCTGCAACGCACTTACCAATGTGGCCTTCTTAATGTTATCATTCGTAACCCCATGCGCTTCCCACACTACTCTTACTACGAACCAAAACTAATCTGGGTCTTCGTTTCCTACTCCTCTGAATATGGGCAACTTGATCGTGCTTGCCAAGCTAAACTGCTGGTTTGGTGGAGGTGGAGTGGGAAAAGTTGGAGATGAAGAAGGTGATGGGAGTGGTGGTGTTAGCAGGGATGATAATTGCGGAATGCACTGCCCAATCAAATTGATTGCACTCCTCAGAGAAACCCAAGCGCATTCTTCCTTACTTGCTTGCGAAGGTGAAATTAAAGGATTGTTTCCTAACTTTTCGATCCCTTTGTAGACCTTTCTGCTCCACGTCGTTCCACTCATTAATGTATTCGCATCACCTGTTTTTCACATAACAACATCTTAATCCAGGTATTCAAAGACTTGACGTACTTACCTCGTGGTCCCTTGAGAAAATGTCTTTCTGCTTTGCTGTAGCTGACAGTCGTGTCTATCACAAATTCAATGATAAACCCTCCTATTATTCGATCCAGCCAATGGTCTACGACCCGCGCGATCTTATCTTCATATGCCTCTAGCCTGCGCACCAACTTTGGAATCCACACTATTGGTTGATCGAGCTTGCACCTTCCCTAGCTGTCTGCTAGCCTCGCGATCCAATCGTACAGTTCTAAAGAGAAGGTCACGAAGAAGACCTCGTGGATTTCTGTATATATGAAGCGATCCAACCACCTCTTCTCGGATATATGCGGAGTTTTGTTTTCTTGTATTATGAACTCGTGCAGCTTCTGATCCAACCAATCTTCAATTTCTTTCTTTGTAGGGTTCCAGTGTTCTGACATTAGAAATCCCTTAGGCAGATCCTGGTCCCAGCAACGGAACCATTTGTTGGCTTATTGGGGCCTAACCTAGGTTCAGAAATAGCCAAACAAATCTCGAAACTACCGGCCCTTTCGGCAACAGTCCATGGAGCGCGGACTGAGGTCTCACCCGAGGTAGTAAGGGAGGGTGTTGGAACAAGGTTTTCGCACCCTAGGGATGTCTTGATGAGGTCTGGAAGTTCGCGAACCAATCCTATGTATTGCGCTACTCCCATGCAACCATTTGTTCAGAGTATCTACCTTTGCGTGGTTTGGAATACGAGTGCGAGTGAAATTTATCTTTTCTGTGCTTAATATTATTATAGATCTCAAATTACTTAAGCTGGAACAATGCTTTCAGTTACCAATTAACATAACAGACATACGCGCAATCATAAACCATAAACAGATGCATAAACCAAATTATAGAATAGATACAATATTCCAAAACCCACTTATCTTTATTAATGCCTTTATCCAGTTACAATCCACTTCCTGCCCTACACACACAGCTGTAGGGATCTGCGCACACAGCTGCGGACTCTACCAGGCCTCTGCGCACACAGCTGTGGAGCCTCTATCTCCTACTACAACCCTCGACTCAAACTCACAGACTCAAAGTGACTATCGCTATTAACAACCCATACACTATAGATCTTCTCCAATGCTTTTCCAAAAACTGTCTTCTACACCTAGAGCCTTGCTTTATTTATACATTCTCATGGTCTGTGGACCATGGGCAAGCCGACTCACTTTCTATTATTTTACCTTATTTTCGGGCGGACTACCCTTTGACTTGACTCATTACAACTCACACTCCACGCACTTTGCGGAGCCTTTACAATACCAATATCCCCAAAATTGTGGGCTTTAAGCCCTAAAACTATTACGCAGGGGACCCACTGCCCAACACCCCCCCGGTGACCCCCCCACGCATGTGGTAGTTTTGGAAAGAGTATAATACAACCCAACAAAATAGGTATAACATTAGATATCAACATATCGACACATTATTGTATCAATGTATCAACATATCACCATATTGATGTTACGAGCCACCGATATATTGGTATAGTAGAGCACCAAAACTAGGGAAAGTGCACTTGTTATGGAAATATTAATATGGAAAGGCTATGATAAGACAGGCAAGCTGAGGATTTGAACTAGTGTGGGTGTGATGTATGGCCGAGGATCGCCACGTGTCAGCGTCATGGATTATGTGGATGCTAATGTGTCCTTTAAGGGGGTAAATCTTCAAATGGGTTTAACTTGTTACATGGAGCTCAAAATGAGATGAAATTTATATTGTTGAAAAGATATGAACAAGTAGAAGGTGGTGATGGTATCAAAATTGTGATTTGAGATGATGGAAGAAAGAGAAAACTTGATAAACCCATATTCATAATAAACTTTGAATTTTGGGTCTAATTATGCCCCACATCCCTAATGCAATATTAAGGAGTTGGGTTTGTTACTCCATAACATACCCACTCACATTTGTCTCCATTAAAAGGGTCGTTGCAAGTTTAGAGGTAATGCTTGAATATTTTTCTTCTTTAACTCCTTAAAAGTCTTCTACTAACCCTTTCCACATTGGAAACTCTTGCTACTCATTATTATGGCATGAAGTGATTCTACTACTACTAAAAATGAGGTTATTCTCATCCATAACCTAGTTTTTTTCCATTTGATTACTCAAATCTGTGGCTAGGAGATTTTTATTCTTCAAATCCTTCCTATTGTTCTTCAAATTGAGTTCTATATGTAGTTTCCAACATTCCTCTTTTGTATGACCATCAATTTTACAATGGTTGTAGTGGTTGTTGGGATATTTTCACGTGTTTGTTGTGCCTATTGTCTTTTTATCCTCCCCCTCTTCCATTTATTCACTTCTTTGGAAGCTTATAGGTGTTCCTTTTGCTTTGACCCACTCAATTTCACTTTCTTCTTACCTATGTTTTTCATGTATTTTTCCTATAAACAATCCACGGCCATCATTATGGGTTTGAGTAACATCACTTGCTTCCCTAGATAGCTGTGTAGACCCCACAGATACTTAAGAGCTTGTATGGGGCCATGGGAAAGATAAACATTATTATTACCATCTTCCTAAATTCTTTGGTGTACTCTTGTACACTCTACATATGTCTTTGGCTAAGATGATACCACTAGATTCATTGGTCCTCTACATACCCGATAGAGTAGAACTGGGAATTTACAAGAGTTTTGAAGTCCTCCCATTTAATCACTGGAGAATCCCCCTCCAATGCCAGGGTTTTCATCTAGCTTTCCCACTAATTGAAGGCATGATCCTCTAGTTTTAAACAAGCGAAAAAAAATACATTATATCTTCCTATATGTGATGAATGTTAAAATAAACCTCTAACTACTGCAATGATATTTAGTTTCAAAGTGTTAATCTCATCTTGATATGGCTTGATGTCGACCTTCACTTCCATGTTATACAGGGACTATGAATGGCTCACAACACTTGAATTGGGTTGTTCTCTTTTAATTTATTTCCTAAACTCCTTTAGTTCTTCATGATCCCCTAATTTTCCTTATGATATGACCTTTGAGTTGGAACCTATGTCTTCCCTAATTCCAATCTTGTTCACTAGAGCCACCATAAGGAGGTTCATATTATGGCTTACTTCTACAAACTGCTCTTCTAGGTTTAAGAAACTCTCCTCTACTTTATCTCAAGGGTTATTAATATATTAGTGGAACATGGATAGGGTTTTATGACTTTCGGGTTAAGTAAACTAGATCACCTACAACTTCCCATAATATACCCAAAGAAACTTACTATTATGTCAATATGGCCAATAAACTTTTTAGATACTCCATTAGACAATTGATCACACCATATTTGATAATAATTTATCAAAATATGTACTACAAGGGTTATGTGTTCCTTAGATTTTTATATTTACTAGGTTATTATTTTCTATTTATGCATTTAAAATATATAGATGTAAAAAATAGAGAACATTTAAATAAATCACTCACAAAACCAAAATAACAACAACATATGATCTCAGAAACGTTTTCATGGGAAAACCTTATAGGAAGGTGAGGCTCCTTTGCTCTCTCCTTCTTTGAATGGAAATGTTGCAAATAAAAAATATGAGAATTGTGGTATGTGGGCTGCTATAGAACACAAACCATCTCTATCTTTCCCTCTATCTATCCACTCTGAGCTACTCTACTCTATTATTGAACAAAATGCACTCAAATAGAATGGAACCCCATTTTGTCTTAATGGTCTCGCTATAAGACAACCCAATAGAATACTAAGTGTTAAATTTGACCCAGTCTACCCTCAATATGTGTTACAACTTAACTCTTCTAGAGTCTTCTTGATCATGGTCATGTGGCTAGCACCTTTTCCATGAGTAATAAGGATGAAATAGCATCCTCTCAAATCATGTGGGAAAAACATGAAGGTCAACATTTAAGTGGAATAAATTTTACATGTGGACTCCATTTGAGGTGTTTCTTATGTCATTGGAAGGTATCTAAGTGTAGAATAACCCTATAGGATTAAAACTATTCAAAGTTTCCAGACCCCAAAAATTTTTAAGAAATACTTCAAATTGCATTTAGGTAAAAATAGTCCCATGAGCTTATTGCTCCCATTTTTCTCCTTTGAAAGAATCAATATGGATGAAATATAACATAATGATCCAGTTGAATAAGTGTTACAAGGGAATCCCCACCAATGCTCAATGAAGTGCCATTAAAATGCACCACATTTGATTATTAAAAAAACTATTGGAAGAGTTTTTTTGCATAATTATATTAAGATTTTGAACCTTTGATTTAATGCTTGGTTATATATTTTTTTTGGTTGGTTTTAATTAATTTATTATTGAATTTATCACAAAGTATCTCCACACAAAGTGGAAATTATACACAAATGATAAATAAATTGAAATCTTGCAAGAGTGGGATGGAGAAGAGTGAGATGGAGACTCTATGGTTAGTAGATAATTTGAGTGTCCCTATATAAAATTTTCAAAGTGGTATAGATGTTCATTACACTCATTGAATAAAATAAAGTAAACTAAAGACTCATAAAAGTTATATAGATATTCCATAATTATTGAAAACTTATAAAAATAGTATGTAATATTAATAAACATATTTTATATATTTATTTTAATATATAAAAAATTGTATATTTATATATGGATAAAGTTATTGAAAATAACAAATCAATAAAAATTAATATGCTATTAAAACTCGTATCAAATTTTCATTAATTTTTAGTTAAAATCAAATAATATATTATTTTATATTTTATATTATAATTTTTATAATCTTGTTAAAATATTTAATATATTTTTTTATTATAATTTTGATAATACTTTTTATAATCATTTTCCTAATATAAATATCTAGCATTATCAACAAAGTCAATGATTTATGATTTATTTATTGCTTTTCTATTTTATCTAATGAATATCATTTTATTCTTATCGCATGGACAAGATGCAAAGCCACTGATTAACCTATTACATAATACTACTTTTTATCCTGATAATCATTGTAAAATATTTTATAGATACTTTTCATTATAACTTTGATAATCATAATGAATATAAACATATGCTCTCATTATTAACCTATCAAAACCACATATTGACACTTTTACAGAGCTGGTTACATTTGTTTTTGTGGGTACTTCGTTTTTACAGAGCCAAATTAAAACGCCAAACAACCATGGTCTGCCTCTCTTTCGAATCCAAATTTCTCAGAACGCTCCTCTTCTTTATCCTCAGTCTCTTGCTACATCTTCTTTCATGCAATGCCATCTCTGACGAAGGGAAATCCTGCTGCAAATAAAAGAGATGGATTGGATCGACAAACATCATGTTTTGAGCGACTGGAATGCGTCTGATGAAAATCCATGTGGTTGGAATGGAGTATTTTGTAATACTCCATTCAATGTCGTTACTAAACTTAATTTCTCCAACGCTTCCATTGCAGGAAGGTTGACTTCTACTATATGTGGCCTTCACAATCTCACAGATTTGGTACTGCAATCCAACCATTTCGGAGGTCCATTTCCCAATGGATTGTTGTCTTGCAAGCATTTGCAGACGTTGGATTTGTCAGAGAACCTGTTCGTAGGAAGCTTACCGCATAACATCTATGCACTGAGTGAGTTGAGTCATTTGAAGTTGGGGTATAACAATTTTTCTGGAGATATTCCTCCAGGCTTCGTCATGTTACCGAATCTGAAGACACTGTGGCTGGATGTTAATATGCTGACTGGTTCAATTCCTGCTTTTCTCGGCAATTTGACGGAGCTGGAGAGCTTGGATTTGTCTAAGAATCATCTCTCGGGCAACATTCTCGCAAGTTTGATGAATTTGTCAAAGATGACAGAACTATCTCTATGGGAAAACCAGCTGTCTGGAGAAATCCCGCATAATATTGACGGGCTGAGGAGCATACAATATTTGGACTTTTCAAGTAATCAGCTGAATGGAACAATTCCTGAAACAATTGCAAATTTGGCCCATTTGGAAACCTTGTCTTTGTGGGAGAACAACCTCACGGGGTCCGTCCCTGCACAGCTAGGAATGCTTGTTAACCTCACAAGCTTGGATCTCAACAGTAACAAGCTTACTGGGCAGCTGCCACAGAATCTGGGCACAAACTCTGATCTTTGGCTTGTTGATGTTTCAGAGAACAATTTCAGGGGTCCTCTGCCTGCACATCTATGTGAGGGAAGAAATCTTTATGCGTTGGTTATATTTTCAAACAATTTCAATAGGAGCTTGCAGTCCTTAGACTCTTGCAACAGTCTGCAATACGCACAGCTCTATGAAAACCAGCTAAGTGGTGAGGTTCCTCTGGCATTATGGAGCTCTCAAAATCTTATAGAACTGAAGCTCTATAATAATATGTTTGACGGCCACATTCCCCAAGAGATTGGTAGGGCAAAGGAACTGCAATGGTTACAGATCTCCAACAATCAGTTCAGTGGACTCATTCCTTCCCAGATTGGACAGTTGAGGAATCTTGTCAACTTTAGTGCAAGCAATAACCGACTGTGGGGACCTCTTCCTGATGAACTTGCAGGTTTGCATTCAATCACTAGCATCCAGCTTGATCACAATTTATTGTCTGGCGAAATTCCAAAAGGAATAATGTCATTGGCAGTTCTCTGTGAACTGAATCTGGCGAACAACCAGTTAGCGGGAGAAATTCCTGCATGGCTAGGCTCCATGTCAACTTTGGACTCTCTGGACCTGTCAAACAATCTACTGGAGGGGGGTATTCCTCCTGAATTGGGGAATCTGAGGTTGACCCTTTTCAACGTATCTGGTAACAGCTTGTCTGGTTCAATTCCTTTCTCTTTCCAGGTTTGGGCTTTTAAAGATAGTTTTCTCAGCGATCCCAATCTCTGTGGTGATCCAGCTCTGCTTAGGGTCCGATCATGTTCTTCAAAGAAAGGAGATGCATTATTACAGGTAATTTTAGTCCCAATAGTAGCAATTGTATTGCTTTCGTGTTTGGTTTATGTTGCTTGTTTCAATACCCATACCAAACTCAGCAATTTCTTTATGAGCAAATCAACGTTGAAATGGAATATTTGTTGGTGTACATGCACTTAGACTAGCTGTGTTGTTGTACATGCACCTAGATTAGCTCCAGTTAACTTATTGCTTGCATGTGGCACATGTACACATTAACATAAGATAAAGCACACTTAGCTTTAGTTATTGCATGCACAACTAAGCTTAACTTAGTTGCTTTTATGTATTTATTCCAAAAACTAATATTGTAGAATCAATTTCATTCTTTTCTCAGTTCTTGCTCGCTTCCTTCCTTCTCTTGCAAGCTTGTTTATTGTTTTGCAGATCTAGATCTGTGTATCTCAAAAATCTTACATGGTATCAGAGCACAAGGATTTGTAATCAGTGCACAAGCAATTTTATTTGCAGGTTCAGAAGATTGAAGCAACAACAAGAATGGAGTCTAAATTGGAGTTTCCACAATCAGCAATTCTCACTCCATATAATTATTTCAAATGGAAGCCAAAGATTCAACTTCATCTTAGAAGTAGAGGCTTATTTCGAATAACCATGGAAACGGAAGTTGAACCAACATCCACAATGGAGAAAACAAGATATTTCAATCGCATGGACGAGGCCTTCGGCATCCTATGTTTATCTATTTCTCCGGAACTGCTATTTCATGTTGAATCATGTTCAACTCCAAATGAAGTATGGAAAAAATTGGAAGGATTGTTTGGAAAACAGGATGAAATGCAAGGTCACATTCTCGAAAATGAGTTAAACTCATTAGATCCGAGAAACTTTGAGAACATTCAAGATTTTTTCACAAGGTATAAAGCCTTGTTGGTTCAGCTGAAAGGATGCGGGATCGACAAATCCAAGCAAGAAAATAAGTTGATTCTTTCCATTTTATCAAAACTTGGTCCAGAGTATGCAGTATTCGTCTCTACATTCCACACAGTTAGATCTGCAACTGGTGCAGCTTGGAAGATGCCCTCACTGGATTCTTTTATTCAGTCTTTGATGCATGAGCAAGATAAGCTCATCAAAATGGGCACACTTAAAAATTCCAAAGCGCATGCACTTACTGTGCATACAAAAGGAAAGGCAAATTCCAAAGACCATCAGAAAGGAAAAGGGAAGAAGGATCCTGATCCAAGAAAGGGAGGACATCCCAAACCCCCTGATGGATCATCTGGCTCAAAGGAAAGGAAAGGAACGAAAGGGCAATCAATGTGCAATTATTGCCACTGTGGTTTTCATCCTGAATCTGCATGCATGAAGAAGACTATAGATCTTATGGCGCAGACACTCCAGCAACACAATCTTGGAGACCACATTCCTGAGAATGCTAAGAAGAAGTCTGGAGAAAAAGCACCAGATCCAAGAGGTAACGGGCATGCTTTGATTGCTCTTCATTCTGCACCACAAGGATGGATCATCGATTCAGGAGCTTCACATCATATGGCTTCTTCAAAGGAATCCTTTTCTTCTCTACATGCATACTAAGGTCCTCCCATTCTCATGGGGGATAATTCTGCAGTTGCAGCAACTAGACAAGGAAGAGTGCAATTCGAAGATGGAAGTTTTGAAAATGTCTTGCATATTCCAAGGCTTTCTGTGAATCTTCTCTCAGTGTATCAGATGACACACACAGGCAGCGGAAGGAAAGTGGAATTTACCCCAAATTCCGTGAGCATTTATGACATGCAAACCAATTTGAAGATTGCATCTGGCAAGGTAAATGATCAATCTCGCCTGTATACATTTTCTATTTTTGTTCCTCAATCCGATTCTATTTTGCTACTTACGCATGCAAATGAAGAAAGTAGGATTTGGCACGAGAGATTTGGGCACTTGAATTTCAGATATATGCAACAGCTTAGTAAGCAAGGGATGGTCAAAGGATTGCCAACCATTGAATTTTCAGATGGTGTTTGTAATGGATGTGCTCTTGGAAAGCATCCACAAGAAAAATTCAAGAAGGGGCATGCATGGAGAGCCTCTTCACCTTTGGAACTTGTACACAGTGATCTCATGGGTCCATTTCCGGTGCTTTCAATGAGCAAAGCAAGATATGTGTTGTCATTTATAGATGATTACACGAGATTCACTTGGGTTTACTTATTGAAACACAAGTCTGAAGTTTTTCAACATCTAAAGATTTTCAAAGCGCATGCAGAAAATCAGTCTGGAAACGCATCAAAATACTCCGCACAGATAATGGGACGGAATATGTCAACAAAGATATCAAGAATCTTTGTGATGAAGCAGGAATACAGTTGCAGCATACAGTTCCTTACACTCCACAGCAAAATGGTGTGGCTGAAAGGAAAAATTGATCTTTGAAAGAGATGGCTAATTGCATGTTGCATGCAAGATCTCTTCTGTCGAAATTGTGGGCCGAAGCTATTAATTGTGCCTCATACATCCAAAACAGATCTCCTCATAAATCTGTTACTGGAAAAACACCTTTTGAGGCTTGGACTGGCATGCAACCTGAAGTTAGTCATTTCCGCATTTTTGGATCTCGAGCATGGGCCCGCATTCCTCCAAAGAAGAGAAAGGCTTTGGAGCCTCAAAGCAAAGCATGCATGTTTGTTGGATATTCTGATGAAGTCAAAGGGTACAGATTGCTTGATATCCACACTGAAGAGATCTTTATTGAAAGGAGTGTAAAGTTTGACAAAGATATTTCGCATGCACCAGTAGATGAACTTGTTACCAAATTTTCATCACCACTCATTGATGAGTATGCAGATGAAACTTCAGACCAGCGTTCTGATGAAGATGAGTCTTTTCCTGTGACCCCTGTTAGACCACCAGTTGTTGAACATCGAGATCATACTTCTGCATGTAGTTCGGAAGATTCTCGACCACCTTCAACACAAAAATGGCGCAGCATGAGTGATATTCTTGATGATCCTGCCTCTATCCCTCTGTTTGAGGAAGATCCGCAAGCACTCTTAGCTATGGAGCCATCCATGCCCATGCATGCTTATATGATGCATGGATCTGATCAACAAACTTATGCAGAAGCAAATGGGCATCCTGAATGGGAAGCTGCCATGGATGAGGAATATAACTCTCTCATTGAGAACCAGACTTGGGATTTGGTTCCGCTACCTTCAAATCGCAAACTTGTGAGATGCAAGTGGGTTTACCGGACCAAGAAAGCATCAAATGGCCAAGTTAGTCGATATAAGGCACGATTGGTAGCAAATGGTTTTCAGCAAGTACATGGTGTTGACTATGATGAGACTTTTGCTCCAGTGGCAAAAATGGATTCCATTCGGCTAGCTCTCTCCATTGCAGCAACAAGAGGATGGGAGGTGCATCATATGGATGTGAAGAATGCCTTTCTTCATGGTGATCTCGAGGAGGAAATCTACATGGAGCAGCCACCAGGATACATGCAGAATTCATCTCTGGTATGCAAACTAAAGAAGACTCTCTATGGCCTCAAGCAGGCACCTAGAGCATGGTATGCAAAGATGGATTCTTATTTGTTATCTCAAAATTTTGTACGCTGCAAATCTGATTCCAATGTTTATTTTCTGAAGAAAATTGACTCCTTGTTGATCATAGTACTCTACGTAGATGATCTTTTGATAACGGGTAGTTCAGCTTCTGTCATTACTAACATCAAAACTGCATTGCATAAGCGGTTTTCTATGACGACATGGGCTTGCTAAATTTCTTCCTTGGACTAGAGATCCATCAATGTGATTCTGGCATTACCATTTCTCAACCAAAATATGCCAGAGATCTTTTGGCACGATTTCACATGAGTTCTTACAATATTGAATATTTTCACAAAGGCCTGGAACTGGATGAAAAATACATCCTACCGCAATTGACAGAGGAGAATGTGATTGGAGCCGGTGGAGCTGGAGAAGTCTACAAGGCGACTCTCCCAAACGGGCAGCAGGTGGCTGTGAAGAAAATTATGAAGAACAAGAAAACTGAATTTGAAGCGGAGGTTGAGACCCTGGGTTTGATCAGACACGCCAACATCTTAAAACTCCTGTGCTGCATCTCAAGCGCAGACTCAGATTTCAAGTTATTGGTATTTGAATACATACAAAATGGAAGCCTGTTTGATCACCTTCATGGATCAGAATCAATGGCAATACTGGAGTGGCCAGTCCGCCACAAGATTGCAGTTGGTGTAGCTCGTGGGCTCTTCTATTTGCATAATGATTGTAGGCCTCCAATATTGCATAGAGATGTGAAATCCAGTAATATATTGCTGGACTCAGAGTTTGAAGCCAAGATTGTCGATTTTGGTTTAGCCACAAGAATATCATCTCGTCATCATCCGTTGGAGGCTGGAGGGGATGCTTTGACAATTTCTGGTTTCAAGGGTTCTCATGGCTACATTGCCCCAGGTAAAAAGTATTGTATGCTATTCCTAACAATTCATTTCAAGTCTTTTTTGGTGGGTGCCATATGTGATACATCATCGGTTTTGGTATTGTTGCAAAGTACTGCATGGGTATGAAGGTGAATGAGAAGAGCAATGTATATAGCTTTGGGGTGGTGCTGCTGGAGCTTGTAAGTGGAAAGAGAGCAACCGGCGAAATGGAATACGGAGAAAGCCTTGACATTGTGGGATGGATCCGCAGCAAATTACCGTGCAGAGAGTTAGAGGAGTGGGAAGTGGTGGTGCAGCAGGGGATATTGGACTCGCGAATTCTACAAGCTGATGGTGAAGGTAGAAGTTGTGGAGAGCAAACACTCCGTCTGTTAAAAATTGGGTTGTTGTGTACGAGCAAATTGCCAAATCAGCGGCCTTCCATGAAGCAAGTGTTAGAGATACTGCAGCGTATATGAAGGTTGGTGAAAATCGTTGGAAAATTTAATTCCAGCCATTTTTTAGGTTTCATTCAAGTGCTTTAATTCAATTTTAATTAGTCTAGTTTTTTAAGAGAATAGCCATTTTTTAGGTTTCATTCAAGTGCTTTAATTCAATTTTAATTAGTCTAGTTTTTTTTAAGAGAATAGCAAATCTTTTTGCTCCTTTTTTGGTTTCTTCATTTCTTATCATAGCTAGAGAGCAGCCAGTTAGCCAGTTAGAAAATTGTTGAAAAATTTATTTCCGACCATTTTTTAGGTTTCATAGTCTAGTGTTTTCCAATATAATTTTATTTAACTAATTCAAAATATTGAGAAAACCAAATCTTATGTTCTATTATTCATATTACTAATTCATAATCTTGAGAAGACCAAATCTTATGTTCTATTATTCGTAATATGAGAAGAGCAAATCTTTTTGCTCATTTTTTGTTTTTTCATTTCTTATCCTAGTATCATGGTTAGAGGAGCAAATCTTTTTGCTCCATTTTTTTGTTTCTACATTTCTTATCATAGCTAGAGAGCAGCCAGTTAGCCAAATGAGAGCAAAAGCAAACCTGCATAACACTCTTTGAGAGAGCAATAAAAGTTTGGAAAAAAATTAGAAAAACCTTTCACAAAACCAGAAATAGCCAGTTCTGAAAAAGGAAACCAAAATTAAAAAAAAAAAAAAAAATCTTTAGTACTCAACGCACCCATGCCCAGAGAGCCGTGCGTTGAACTTGGTAAACTCCCGAAATTCACAAAAACGCTGCGATACGCCATCGGTAAATGCCCTGCCGTAGGCCACCAGTAAATGCACGTGATTTCAACAAAGGTATTTACGATTGAACGAGTTCCTTGGAGGCGAATGATAATGGAGGGTAATGAGTCCCTAAAGGATAAAGCTGCTAAGTAATTCTCGAAAGGGTTTCATTTTATGTAATTTTTAAAAGCCTCTAATTGCATTATTTTAAAAGGGCTCATGTGTTTTTTTTAAAAGGGCTTTGCGTTCCATCTTGAAATACTAAAGAGCCTTTAAAAAGGCATCCATGTGATTTAAAAAAATAAAAAGAGTTATATGTTGAAATATTAAAGGGATTTAAAAAAATAAAAAGAGTTATATGTTGAAATATTTTTATTTTTATTTATTTATTTATTTTGGGTTAAAAAGGTGCATGAATTCTTTTAAAAAGGTTGGATTTATATGATATGGTTTGGTTTATGTTTGTTTTTTTTTAAATAAAGAAAGTTGTTGTGGAACAAGAGTAAATTTTTAGTGCGAAACAAAAGCGTAGCCATTGCACATAGTTGTTATGTTTACTATTTGATTGGCTTGTTGAATCATAGTGAGCCAACACTCAACAAATGGAAAAATCCAAGAGGCTGAGAAGGTCAAAGCAACAACAAGAGATGTTTGAGGCATTTTTAGATTTGGAGGTGAAAAGACAGAAGAATGTCATTCTTCCCCTCATTTCAGATGCCAAGACATCCAAGGAAGCTTGTGATACCTTGAGAAAAGTTTTGGTGTAAGGGGGAGCATTGAAGTTGAAGATAAAATGTTTGTTGAATCCCACTGTGCTCAGCCACAAACAGACGATGATTGTGATAAATTTGCAGAAGAAGCAAAGAAGGAGTGCATAAATGATTGTGAATCCCACTATGCACAGTTGCAAGTGGATGAAAATTTGGTGAATCCAGCAACAAAGCTTGTTGCTGACAATTTGGTGAATCTAACAACAAAACTTGTTGATGACAAATTGGTGAATCCAGCAATAGGGATTGTTGATGACAGTGAAGTTTTCATTGGAGCAACGAATACTATGGTGAATTCAACAATTAATATTGTTGATGTAAAATTTGATGAAGAATTGTTTGCTAATGATGAATGGTTGCAGATGATGCAACAAAAACATCATATAGACATGATGTTATTTAGTGAGAAAATCTCACTTGGATCTAAAAACCAAGTGGAAGACAACAGGTCTACAGAAGCACAGGTTAGTAAAGAAGTGGAAGAGACGAAGACAAAAACAAAGATACAAACAAAGGCAAAGAAGGAAGTCCATAAAGATAAAACATAGACATAGGCAGAAGAAAAGTTGGAAGTGCAACAGGAGAAAGCTCTCATTAGAGAAAAGAACCAATGTGGTTCTACAAATGCTTTTAATTCTAACATTGATTTCTAGTGTCTAGGTACACAGAACGATTATGAAGAAGAGCTAAAGTTCCTTGAAGCATGGCTTGCAACACCATGTCTAAATGAGGTGTACATAGAAGCTGCAGAAATGAATGTTGAAGACAACATGCATGATGAACACATGAATGAAATTTTCAGGTATTGGAGTTTTGAAGAGATAAATTTGTATTCTCATCTTATGTTGTAGCAGATTGATGATGAAAAGCGCAATACATAAGATAATATGTGGCAGCAACCCACATACAAGCCATTTTTTGAAGAAGTCCAGGGCATGCTTAGACAGTTTGGAACGATGGAAGACCTGCACCAGCGAATAAAGAAACTGAAATTTGAAGCCTACAACAAGAAGAAAAACTTGAAACAACTTAGAGGCTACAGGATCTGGAAGAAGAGAATAAGAAAAGTAAATCTAGTTGATGTCAATTTTTCACATTGTAAGCCTAGCTGAGACATAGACTAGCACACATCTTAATTAAATTTTTATGTGGTTGTAATAAGGGCAAGTGTTGGAGAATCTAATTCTAACCACCTACTAGGTGTCAAAACCGTCCATCCAAGTGTCCTAGTTCAGTTTCAATTAGTCGATTTTCACTCCAAGTCATTTATTACTAATGCTTCCAATGTAATCTTACTTAACTAATTCATAATATTGAGAAGAGAAAATTCTCTGCTCCACTTTTCGTTTTTCATTTCTTGTCAAAGATGCTTTGAGCATTTGACATGAATAGCTGGAGATTTTATTAGAATCTTGTAATTGTCGTTTATATTGGAACCTTGTAATGGCGTAGTCTAAAAATTCCCGTAAAATAATGAAATGAAAATTCTGATACAATTTTGAGAAAATCTGACCCAGTTACAAATGGTTTTGGTGAGAAGTCAAAATTGTGGGCTGGTTAGACAACACCCCTTGTAATTGCTTAAACCATAAGGTATAATTCAGCTAATTAGTGTGAGTTTTATCATCATCGAGTTATTTATTTAAATTCTATAACTTTTAGTGATTCAATAATTTTTATCAGTTCCGCTTGCCCATGAATGAGGCAATCAATTTATAAATCAAAACTTTATAATGATTATTTGTTTTTCATGTATGTATGAGTAATATTTTTTTTGGTTATATATAAAATCTGGATAATATCTTATATTTCACATAACATAATCATGATTAAATAAAAAATGTTCATTTTATTTAAATATAATTATTATTAAGTGAAAAATGTCTATTTTGTTTGGGGATTCACCACAACTTTTACTCTAAAAATTTACAAAAAAAACTTTACAATAACATTAAAAAACTTTGTTTTGCATTGAAAGATCATAAACAAATTAAATATAGTTCAATATCTATAAATGAAAATACAAATTAAATATAGTTCAATATCTATAAATGAAATTTTTTTATCTATATATAGAAAAACTTTGTCATTAATATCTAATAGATTTTTTTGTAATATTTTGGTGGAAATTGATAGCCATCCTTAGGAATAACTTTTTGTTATAACAAGAAACAAGACTTTGGTTAGCTAGAAAGAGAATTGCTTTATATGAAATCAACTGTGGAAAGAGAATTGCTTTATTTGAAATCAACCGTGGAAATTGATAACCATCCTTAAGGAATAACTTTTTGTTATAACAATAAACAAGACTTTGGTTAGCTAGAAAGAGAATTGATGTATGTGAAATCAACCAAACTAAATTTACATATTTGCAATTAAGTTATTAACTATTAAAATCTATGATAGATTAATTTAAATATTTGTAAGTAAAATTTATGGTTTAAATTTATTTTTATATGAGGCCAAATTTACATATTTACAATTAAGTTATTAATTATTAAAATTTATGATGATTAATTTAAATATTTATAAGTAAAATTTATGGTTTAAATTTATTTTTATATGAGCCTATTGATGTTTTAAATTTTTTATTAGTTATAAAAGGCATTGTTTAACAAGCTCACAATATTATGTGAATAACAAAACGAAGGAGGAGAGGCATCGAGGGACTAATCTTACGAGATTAGTGAAGGACTCCATTTTGTATTGTTTTAGCCTATTTGACCATGTTCGATCGGATAATAGGCCTCGACTTAGCACTTGAAGTGTGAAATATTGAATCTTGTATGTAGAGAAAATGAAAACGAAACTCTTGAGCTTGACATTTTTATCTGTGAGTATGAAAAGCTTTAATTTCTATATGGTTAAGACAATTTTGAATGAGTTGTGCAGTGTAATGATTTTCCTTTTATTTTTATGCAATTGAATATGATGACATAAGGATGAACTAATGATGATTTTGAAACCAATTTAGTAATGGTCATAAATGATATATTGAAAGGATTTTAATTTAGAGAGACTAACACATTGTAGTGGATGTGAACATGTAAATTGAAGGTAGAATGTATTGGGTGTGGTTTTGGTGAAGAATGGGAATGTTATCATTTACAAATAAAAAAAAATTTGAATATTAGGAGAGGAGTCTCCTAGTTGTAAGACTTGGTTTTTATATAAGAAAGTTTGGAAAATAAAATTGTTGATTGAAAATTTTATGGTAAATCTCATGGGAACTCTATGCATGTGATATATGTGAGTTGATGTATCTATATAGGGAGACTAGAAAATGGCTATAAATCATAGTGGTGCAACGAAATATTTGGAAGTATTCCATGTGATGCCTCCTTAGAAGGATCTGGTAAATTCCTTAGTTGGAAAAGCTAAAGGTTGAGAAGCAAAAGAGCTTGCAAGACATGAGGATATTGGTTGGGTAGGACACCCAAGGAAGGGGATTACCGGGACATTGAAATGGTGAGTAACTACAGGGAAGGGGAGACTTGTTGCACAATCACTAAATTGGGAGAGTGAATGAGTACATCTGATTACAAGTAGTCAGCTAAACTTGTTATATTGGAAACATGATGAAGCAAAGGATAACCATATAGATAAGTATTGTGGTCAAATAAATAGTTTCTTTGGATTCGTGAAATTTAGGAAAATGTTTATGCTTAGAAAAATATTTTAATACACATTTTTGCTAATAATTATTGTAGGAATGCCATAAGTGTGAAAGTGACTATACCATGAAGAAAATACCATTGTTAAAGTAGTGGAAAGGATAAAGAACATGAAGAATGATGATGATACAAATGAGAAAAGATGTTGGTGCAATTGAAAGGTAGTAGTCCATGACTATTGCAATGAACAAAAGGCACTTGAAATAGTCTAATGTTATTGAACATGACATTTGAAATGGAGTGAATAATGAGGACGTAGCTCCTTTAAGGGGGAGGGGATTGTAACATCCCCAAAGATTAAACATGTTGACATTGTAATTGTAATTAATTATGTTATTGGTCCTTGTATGGGAATGCAAATGTTAATGTCCAAAAGACTTTGAATGCTTGTAATCACAATTTAACTTACCATCTAATGAAGCGGTGAAGCCTTGATATGATATGAACCATGAAAAGTAATAAGGAGAAGGGGAGGAAACAAAGGGGAATATGAACATTATTTTTTTCCAATGGATATTGGTTGAGCTAAATGTACATAAGAATCAATATTTTGAACCTTTCCCTAAGAAAATATCTAATGTGAAGGTGCAACAATAAATACCCGCAGCTATGAGAGGAGTGGGTAGTAGTACTAAGACTGTCTAAGGGTTTGGAAATTTACCACTGACCAACATGGGAAAACTTGATAGAAAACCATTCAAGGAAGAAACATGAAGAAACAAACCCATGAAGGAAATAGAAAAAATAAAATAAGGGGGAAAATGAAAAATATATGCATGCACAAGAACAGAGGAGAGCCATTTTAGAGAGACTGTGTGAACCTGAACCCACCACGTGCTATAGAGTGATATTAGCTTGTGAACTCTTGAATGGTAATTCAAAGTCTGGATATTGAACCACAGGGTTTGTGGAAGAGGGACTTAGATAGTGGGAGACATAGCATCCCTTCAGTCATAACACGCCTTTGAGCAAGTCAAGGATTAAAATGTGTTAGTTTTGGAAACTAGCGAGGTATCCCTCAAACTGAATCAGGTAGACCGAGAGAAACTTAATTGTTGGTTATATTATGCATGAGAAGCATTGAAGAGAAGGAGATTGTTTTATGGACTATAGGAAGTGGTGAAGGGGTTCCCTTTTAACATGTGTCAGTCTTCAATAGCCATATTTGGTTATGTGATGAGCCCAAAATCAGTGTTTGATAGGTATCACTCCTCTTTCATGTAAGTATACACCACCAATAGCCTAATAGATGTTTCTCTTAAGGTTCTTGTTGTGTAGAGTAGTTGAGAAACCACCCATAACAGTTGTGTAGGACTACGAGCTTGGTATGATAAAAAAGAATTTGATGTCTTAATTTGATAAAGGAGATAGGCCTTCATGACTCCACTCTATATTTTTAGTAGAAATTCCCTCATGGATTCTTGGTCTGACTTAGGTGATCTGATTTAGAATATTAGTTTGTAGTTCTAAGATCTTCCTAAGATTATAAACAAAATGCTTTCATTGTGCTTAAGGATTCATCAATTTTTGCAAGTGAAATGAAGAGTTTTTATGTTAATTTTATGAACAATTTAACATAAACCAAAAACTAAACAGCAACATAAACATGTACGGAACATCATCAAAAACACATTACAACAAGCACATGATAAATGAGTTCATCCCTCCTGGGCTACGTCTCCTTGGTCCAGCTTCCAATGGCTTGGACCTCTCTATTATGCTCAAAAGTGTAAAAATGTGTGTTTACAATGCTAAAATGCTTCTGAAACCTACTCCAATCAGTCCATAATACTCAAAGATGGCTATCTAGCCTCTTTTTGCAACCAATTTGGTGGAAAACTGAAGGAGTTATGACTTTTCCTAGTTTCCCCACTATTCGTTCCACAAAAGGCTCCACATTCAGCATGATCTTACAAAGTAGCCCCAAAAGCGCGCTAACTGGGCGAAAATTTCATCGCATGGCAAACCATATTCTGTTGGTTGATTGTTCATCGCAAATCACAATCGGCGAAGCTATGCAGGCTTATGGTCTGTGAAAAAATGAGCGATTGTGCGATTACGATATCGGCGGACCCGACGGGACATTAAACTGCAGCTCATAACTTTATCGCATCCAGGATATCGCAATCGGTGGAGTTCCGGTGGTCTTAAGGTCTGCAGGACTTTGCCCTATTGTAGTTTGCGATTGTGATATCGCATCGCAACCGGAACCTGTCGGGGCTGATTCTGTAGTGTCATGCGATACGTGATGTGCAATCGCATCGCAACCCAGTACCTGTCAGAGCCGATTCTTTAACACCTTTTCGCCTATCTTTTGCGAAGTGTGATTGCGATTTATCACATCGCAACCCTTCCCTACTCAGGGGCTGATTCTTTAACACGATTCGTCTGCGACTTGCGATTTGTGATATGCGGGGGCCAATGGCGGCCTCCCACTTGGTGCCTCCTCATTCGCTGAAGGGCCTTTCCACATCATCCAATCCTACCATGTGAGCAAGTCAAACTTGGACTTTGACTTGATATAACTTCTACATACGAGCTCGGATTTGAGTGTCGTTCACACTATTGGAATCAAAATGATGAGCTCTTCAATCTGAAGCTAAGTTTAACAAAATTTTGACACTTTTATTTTTGAGCCTAATTTTGAGCACCCGATCATTAGGTGTGGGCAACTACAAGAAATATTATAGTGTGGTTGAGCCTATGATGGGATGGAACATGGATCATCCTCATCAACTATAGATAGCATATGATCTTGATCAGATAGGTACCTTCGTGGACTTCATCTCTGTATTATAAATTATGCTAATGAGAAAGAAATGGTCATCATTGGAATATATTGTGTTTAAGTGTTTGTTTGCTTAATGAGCGATATTGTCTATATAATCTCTATTTAAGACGTGAATTGTAGATCTAGATGAAATGGTTGTATAATACTTATATGCCCCATATTAAATCATTAATATACTTACATATCATGTCTTTCATGTTATGGACAAGATGTAACAGGATCATTAAACATGGCTAGTGTCCATGGTTTTTTCTTAGAGAGACTAGAGAAGCTCCAAACCAATTGAGGTAATAAGAGGTTCTTGTGAATCATGTGGTTATCAAAGGAATGAAAAATATACTTGACTTTAAAAAAGGGGAGACTTAAGGGCAATATTCTTCTCAAAACATGTAATGAAACATGAAAGAGTTCACTAAAGAACTTTGGAGATGTTGAAGGCTAACTAAAGGTCTAAATCATCCATAATGTACCCTAGTGCAGACCATTGACCAATGGGAAGGTTTTCCTTGGATGGAATGAGAGGCTTGGAGACCTCAGATGGAGAAAACAAGGCATAAAGGCCTCTTTGAATTCTTGGAAAGAAGACCTAGTAATTGGCACTACAATTGAGGATTTTTGTTGATATTGTATCTCGGCGGAGACCTTTGTGCCATCAAGAGTCTTGTTTGCAAATCAAAGCCCTATTGAGAATCTATCCTCAACTTTTGAGAAAATGTAAGGATTCTCTTTGTGGTCAACCATTGCTTAGGAGGGAATTTGGGGTTTAACCCTTTATGTTGGGTGAAAAGAAATTATGGGGATGGAGTCCCTTAATGGATTTTTATGAGAATTTAAGGTTTCAATGCCTCAACCTTAGCCTCTTATCACATGGTTGAAATAAGGGTTGTGATCTAGATTTGGTTAGAAGGGGGGGTTACCAAAATACTAGAACCCTAGCAGAAATCAAAGGAAATTCCTTTTGGATGCTTTGGTATGGTGTGTTATCCACTTTATTACAAAATATCTATTTACATAGATGGCATCGAAGTAATAAAGCATGAATACTTATGAAGAATTGTTATAGACATATTTGGGCACTGCAACCCCAATCTCATATGTCCATAAACCAAGGGCTTCTAAGCACCTAAAAGTGTTGTTTCATACCCTAAAGGAACAAGGTCAGCTGATTACATCATATCCCAAAAGTTCTCCCTGAAAAACTACTCAGAACTGGTCAAAACTGGACCATACAGACTGCTCAGTGCTAAAGGTGCGATGCATCTCACATGCTACATGCAAAAAGTGTGATGCATACTGAAAATCCCTTCTGTAGGGTGCGATGAGCAAGAGCAGAAAAATGGCAGAAGTAGTTTGCTAGGTGGAAACCCAGAGAATCTTCTAGAAACTGCTCATTTGACACTTGCCTCCTGAATTCGCCTAGGGATGAGTAAGAGATCATGAAATCTCCAAGTGGAACCAAGAACTATCAGAGAAATGACACTAATTGAAATCCCAGAAGCTGACTCACCCACCTGAAAATATCTATATATGGATCCCTCATCCCAGAGATCTAGAGGCTATAACTTTGTATTTTGTAAGGAAGTGTTGTTGGTTTCTCTGTGAAACATTGTATTGTTGGGTGATCTAGCTTTTCATGAGATGAAGAGGGCTTTCATGCTGGGAGGATGGCGCTGGATCAGACAGCTTGGTTGTAATCCTCTCTTCTACTACTTCTATCAATAAAGCTATTTGAGTTTTCCTCCATATACTTGTATATCTCTTAATCTTGTATTTGTGTATGCATTTGTATGGTTAATATACATCTGACCCTATATTGTTTATGGTTATAGATCTCTATGCTTTGATGGTATTTTGCTACTTTGACTCTACAGGTGTTCTTTGAAGCGGGACAAGTGAGGAAGGAGTGGCAAAAACTCTATTAAGGGAGAGAGGAAACAAGCAAGGAGCCAAGCAAAAGACTGAGGTTGGTACTCCCTCCTTCTCTCTCATCTATCTCTCATAAAGGAAAACACAAGTGACTTTAAATTGTTTGTTTCTAAGATAGTTGTTGGGTCCCTATAATACTAGTGATTACCCCATTACTATTGTAGTTGCATCCCTTATTAATATTGTTGTGCCCCTATTATCCCCATATTGTTATTACTGTGCCCCATAGAATCCCTCTATTGTTATTTTTATGGCTTTATATTATTATTGTTAGGTCGGCTAGGTTATATTGTGACTCCTTAGACTCCTATATATAGAAAGGAGGTTTTGTCATTTGAATCATCCAAGAATTGTTCATTTATGTAATTTAAAGGAGGTTTCCCCCTCGAAGAGGCTGAATTCTAAGGCGTCGATCTATCTTTTCTATCTTTTCTTGAGCTGGTTTCATAACATTTGGTATCAGAGCTTTGGATTCTAGGGTTTTCGCTGCTCCAAATAGGTCATCGTGGAATTTTCGCTATAACTTCTTTTCTGCAATGTTTCAAATGCTAAAAAAAAACCCATTTGAGAAGACATCGCGCTGAACCTCGGGTCCGAATTTCAGAGCTTTTCACGCTATATTTTCAGAGATATGATCTGCGAAAGTTGGTCTTTTTTGCAGACTCCTGAATTACATTCCAAACAGGTGACCTGGGGAAAATCGTCATAACTTTCTCTCTGAGAATCGGATTGAAATTTCATAAGAATTTACAGAAAGAGGACGGACTGTAGTTTCTTTTAGATATTTTTCAGAGCCAAAGGTCGAAACAGTGACTCGTGGCATGTCGTACAAGTTCGCTCTACTGAACTAGTCTATAATCAAGTCACTGTGGGAGATTTCGCATAACTCTTCCTTGGAGAATCCAATTTGGGTCAGACTAGTGGCATTGGAAAGAGGACACAGAGGGCTACTACAGGTCGCAATTTCAGAACTGGATGATCAGAAATTACAGAGATACATCAGAGGCAATATCGAGATCCTACAAAGTGAAAAAAGGTGTGTAGATTTTTTTAAATTTTTGCTTAAGCTTGGTTTGAAAATTTATTTTGAAGGAATTCAAAGGGCATAGTAGAGCATTATTATCAGTAATTGATGCCCCGAGGAAAGAAAATAAAAACACCTAGTAAGCAACCTGAAAGCTCTAGCATGACTCATGAAGAAGAGGAAGAAATGCTACATGATATATCAAAATTACAAGAACAAGTGCAACAAATGTCACTCTCACAAAAGCTAACAGAAGCTAAGATAAATGGCGTGGAATCTAAGATAAAGGGTGTGGAAGCTAAGATGGATGATTTGAAGATAGATTTGAAGACAAATTTGAAGAGAGACATGGCAGATTTGAAGACAGACATGGCAGATTTGAAGACAGATTTGACAAATTTTCTACAAGAAATACTTACTAATGGTGAAAAGGTAGTAAAGGAAACTCATGAAGCGAACAAAAGAAATGTTAATCATGATTTCTTAGACTCTAATGTGGGATCGAAGATCCACCATATTCCAAAAATCGATATGAGGAAGTTTGATGGCAAGGATCCCGCAACATCGATATTACAGATGGAGCAATTTTTCGATCTCAATAATGTGCAAAACACACAAAAGGTACGTATTGCAAATTTATTTTGGAACCAAATCAGTTTGTATGGTATCAATGGCTTTGCTCTCGTAAACAAATTATCACTTGGGCAATTTTTACGGAAGAATTGACAGCACATTATGAGGATACAAAAAGCAACACTTTTTTTAGCCAATTGATAAGTCTCAAACAAAAGGGTTCAATAATGGAGCACATTGAGGAGTTCCAAAAATTGAACATAAGGGTAAAAAATATTCCAGAGGAGCATAGGATTGATGTGTTCATAGGGACTTTAAAGGATAATATCCAACATGATGTTCGCCTTTGGGAACCTGATTCATTAGAGAAGGCATTCAGGTTAGCAAGAAAAATGGAAAGCAAAATTATGGCAACCAGGAAGCATACCACTCACAACTATAAAGATGGAAGTGTTGTTGCTCCTAGTCTTCCACAACCTATAAGGTTGACACCACAACAATTGGAAGAAAAAAGAGCAAAAGGGCTTTGTTACAGTTGTGATAGCAAATACACTAAAGGTCATAAGTGTGCTGAGAAGAAATTATTCTACATAGATTGCAAAGAGGAAGAAGAAAAGGAGAAAGAAAGGTCAAAAGAAGAGGATATACTCTAGGAACAAAGCCTAGATAAAGAAGAAATGAATCCGACCATATCTTGTAATGCATTGGCGGGAATTACCACTCCTCAAACCATCAAGATAGAAGGACAAATCAAGAAGAAAAAGGTAATAGTGTTGATTGATTCAGGAAGTACCCACAATTTTATTCATTGTAAGGTAGCAAAAGAATTGAATTGCTTCTTATATCTAGCACCAGAGTGTCAAGTGATGGTTTCAAATGGAGGAAAAATAAATTGCTCTGGAAAGTGCCATAATATCAAGCTATCGATGGGAGAATATGTATTGACTAGCCCAATGCTTTCCATTCCAATGGGAGGTGCTGATGTTGTACTAGGAGTCCAATGGCTACAATCCTTGGGTACAATAGCTTTTAATTTTCAAGAACTTTTCATAAAATTTTCTGTGGAAGGAAAGGAAGTTGAATTAAGGGGTATTGCAGGGAAACCGAGAAAGATAATCAGCTCTAACAGTATGACAAAGCTTCTAAAAAAGGAACAAAGAGGTGTAATTGCACAATTATGTTCGCTAGATGTTTCCACATTGCAATCATCTATTTCTCCAGATCTCCAAAAAGTCTTGGACAATCATTCCAAGGTATTTGAGACTCCCAAAGGTCTCCCACCTATTTGTGATCATGATCATGCTATTCATCTGATTCCAGGAAGTGTTCCTCCAAACATCAGGCCGTACAGATATCCCTATGCCCAAAAGAGTGAAATTGAACATATGGTTGCAGAAATGCTAGAGGCTGGTATAATTCAACCGAGTCAAAGTTCTTTCTCTGCTCCAGTAGTATTAGTGCACAAGGATGGATCATGGCGCATGTGTCCAGATTATAGGGAGCTCAACAAGCTCACTATTAAAGATAAGTTTCCCATTCCCGTCATTGATGAATTACTGGATGAATTGCATGGATCAATTTACTTCACCAAGTTGGATCTTCGTTCAGGATATCATCAAATCAGAATGAAGACTGAAGACATTTCGAAAACAACATTTAGAACTCATGAGGGTCATTATGAATTTTTGGTCATGCCTTTTGGCCTTACCAATGCACCTTCAACATTTCAAGGTTTGATGAATTCCATTTTCAAACCATTCCTTAGAAAATTTGTGTTAGTATTTTTTGATGATATACTAATCTACAGCAAGTCTTGGAAGGATCATGTTGAACATGTTGACAGGGTGCTACAACTATTGGAGGAGAAACAATTGTAGGCAAAAAGATCCAAATGTTTCTTTGGAGTACAAGAGGTGGAATATCTGGGTCATATTTTATCTCATGAAGGAGTTAAGGTAGACCCTAGCAAAATTAAAGCCATTAAGGAATGGAAAATCCCCACATCCATAAAGCATCTGCGAGGATTTCTCGGGTTGACAGGGTATTATCGCAAGTTTGTTAAGAATTATGGGAGAATAGCAGCACCTCTAACAACATTATTGAAGAAAGATGCATTTTCATGGACTCCAGAAGCAACAAAGGCCTTCGAACATCTTAAAGAGGCAATGTGCCAAGCACCGGTCTTAGCTACACCGGACTTCACAAAAACCTTTATTGTGGAATGTGATGCTTCAGGAAATGGAATTGGTGCTGTTTTAATGCAAGATGAAAGACCCATTGCTTTTGAAAGTCGTCCAATCAAGGGAAAGTTTTTACACAAAGCTATTTATGAGAAGGAAATGTTGGCAATACTCCATGCACTTAAGAAATGGCGACCCTACCTAATGGGAAGAAACTTCAAGGTAAAAACGGATCATGATAGCCTTAAATACTTTTTAGAACAAAGATTATCATCTGAAGAGCAACAAAAGTGGGTCACAAAGATGTTGGGTTATGACTTTGAAATCATCTACAAAAAAGGGAAGCAAAATGTGGTGGCAGATGCACTCTCAAGAAAGGATGAGGATGTGGAAGCATTGTTGTGTGCCATTTCTATTATCCAACCAGATTGGATAAACGAAGCAAGGGAGGAATGGAAGAATGACGAAGAAGTGTGGGCACTTATTCGAAAGTACAACAAGATTCCAGTACTTCTGATACATTTAGCTGGAAAAATGATTCGTTATGGTACAAAGATCGCTTATACCTCTGTAAGAATTCCCAGCTAAAACAAAAGATTCTTATGGAATTGCACACTTCTCCCTTAGGAGGGCACTCAGGATTTTTAAAAACTTACCACAGGGTTAAGAAGGAATTTTTTTGGGATGGCCTTAAATCAGATATTCAAAAATTTGTGGCGGAATGTTTGGTTTGCCAACAAAATAAAGTTGAAACAATTAAGACATTGGGTCTATTACAACCTTTATCCATTCCAAGCCAACGTTGGGAGGAGGTTTCAATGGATTTTATCACAGGTTTACCCAAGTCTGAGGGAAAGAGTGTCATCATGGTGGTAGTTGACAGACTTACCAAGTATGCACACTTTTGTGCATTATCACATCCATTTAAAGCCAGTACAGTTTCTACTGCATTTATGTAAACAATTCAAAAGCTACATGGAAACCCAAAGATTATTGTAAGTGACAGAGATCCCATTTTCACTGGAAAATTTTGGACATAATTATTTTCTTGTCTTGGTACTCAATTAGCTCATAGCTCATCTTATCATCCTCAATCTGATGGGAAAACTGAGATAGTAAACAAATGTTTGGAAGGATATCTTCATTGCTTTGTACCTGATAAACAGACACAATGGGTCAAATGGTTGCCTCTGGCTGAATGGTGGTATAACACTTCCTTCCATACAGCAACAAAAATGACCCCGTTTATGGCACTTTATGGATATCAGCCACCATCCATCACATCATATTTAAGAGAAAATTCTAAGGTTCAAGCAGTGGAGCATCACATTGAACATCAACAACAAGTCCTCCAACTCTTAAAGGATAACCTCGTGTTGGCACAAAATAGAATGAAACAACAGGCAGATCAACATCGCAATGAAAGAAGTTTTGATGTAGGTGATTGGGTATTCCTACGGCTACAACCATATAAGCAAATGTCCGTCAAGCAAGCTAAGAAGGATAATAAATTATCACCGAAGTATTATGGTCTGTACAAGGTGTTGCAAAAGATTGGTACTATGGCATACAAATTGGAGCTTCCTGCAGCTTCTCGATTACACCCAGTTTTCTATTTTTCATGTTTAAAGAAGGTTATAGGTGACAAGCTCCCAGTTCAAACAATATTGCCAGAACTTGACGAGGAAGGAAAAATTATATTGGAACCAGAAGCAGTCACAGAAACAAGAACTCGACAGCTACGAAATCGATCAATTTTGGAGTATCTTATCAAGTGGAAGAACTTATCCACTGAAGATTCCACATGGGAGGATGAGAATTTTATACAGAAGCATCCAAAACTACTCAAGCATTGAGGACAACACTTTTTTGAAGGAGAGGGGCATGTTGGGTCCCTATAATACTAGTGATTACCCATTACTATTGTAGTTGCATCCCTTATCAATATTGTTGTGCCCTTATTATCCCCATATTGTTATTACTGTGCCCCATAGAATCCCTCTATTTTTATTTTTATGGCTTTATATTATTATTGTTAGGTCGGCTGGGTTATATTGTGACTCCTTAGACTCCTATATATAGAAAGGAGGTTTTGTCATTTGAATCATCCAAGAATTTTTCATTTGTGTAATGTAAAGGAGGTTGCCCCCTCGAAGAGGCTGAATTCTAAGGTGTTGATCTATCTTTTCTATTTTTTCTTGAGCTAGTTTCATAACAATAGCTACCCGTATTAGTGGGACTAGTAGCTCTGAATGGACACTAGTTTTCCCCATAACAAGAATGACGCCATGATGAAATTGTAGTGCCAAGTAGAGGACACATGTCACCCATATTTGGTATTTTTAGCTTTCAACTAGTAAAATGAGTGACATGTAGCACAATCTAGTAGTGCCACATGGCATGGGACACATCAACATATTCCATGTGTTGGATGATGATTGGGAATCAAAAAATGAGGTGGCATACTAAGCCACTGACCTATCATCCTATTGGGAGTTTTTAAAGGTTTACAGTTATAAGTAATTCATCGATACCCCAATATTTCATATTAGCATATTGAAGGATATTTCCATATTGACATGGTATCATATTGAAAGAATACATCCACATTAGCATATTAGCACCTCATAGGGGTATAACATTACATATCAACATATCGACACATTATTGTATCAATGTATCAACATATCAACATATAGGAGTTATGGGCCACTGGTATACTGGCACGCTATAGCACCAAAACTAGGGAAAGTGCACTTGTTATGGAAATCTCGATATGGCAAGGCTTTGATATAATAGGTGGGTTGAGGATGTGAACCAGTGTGAGTCTAATGTCTAAACAAGGATTGCCATGTGTCAACAACATGGATTTTACAGATGTTATTGTGTCCTTTAAGGGGGTAAATATTCAAATGGGTGTAACTTTATGCTTGGAGATCAAAATGATATGAAATTTATATTGTTGAAAATATATCAACAATTAGAAGGTGGTCATGGTATCGAAATTGTGATTTGAGATGATGAAAAAAAGATAAAACTTGATAAACCCATATTCATAATAAAATTGGAAGGTCGGGTATAATTATGCCCCACATCCCTGACATAATATTAGGGATTTGGGTGTACTACACTAACATGTCCACTCACATTTATCTCCACTTCAAAGGGCTATTTCAAGTTTAGTAATGTAAGAGTCAATTCTTAAATAATAACTACTCAAAAACCTTTTACTAACCCTTTCCCCATTATAAATTCTTGATATTCATTATTATGGCATGAAGTGGTGCTATTATTGCTTAAAACAAGGCTATGAATTTTCCTTAGGTATGATGATGCCTCAACAAAAATCCTCACCTCAAAAATATTGGTAAGTCTTAGCTACTTCATGATTGCCTATGTCTTGGAAGGATATATCTTTAGCTCTCCTCAACCAATCACACAACCTAAATAAACCAAATAATATTGTGCAAACTTACACTTCTTCAAATTTTTCAAACAACATTCTTGTGCAAACTCACATTGTTTCTTAGCTTGGATAACACTTACCAACAAAAATTTGGACTTTCCCTTGTGTGCATTAATGATGAAGAATTTTCCATCCTTAGTGAGGTCGTACTAGTTGGGTTTCTACATAAATATTGCATCATCTATGTAAATATAGGGACTTCCAAACACCACTCCATATGCATCAAGTGGAACCACATCCAACCCTACTTCATCAATAAATATCTACACTGATAAAAAATATTATTGTGTACTATTTGGTTACCTTTAATTTTGCATCTTTATATACCCATCCCAATGGGTTTGTGATGGGATGATCTCAAACCTCCAATGCCAATTTGTTGACCAGCTATGATGTAATGAGATTCACCTACGATCATGAGTCAAACAGAGCATCAAAATTTTCTTCTGGACAAGTATCTTTATATGAAAGAGTTCAATCATATTCTTCTCTACTTATTAGTGAACGATACCTAGATTCACCTCCTTCTACATTTATGTGCAGACAATCTTCTCATCCACATCTGACCTATTTTCCATTTGATTACTCGAATGTAGGGCCATGATATTTTCCTTCTTCCCATCCTTCTTCGAGTTATTTAAGTTGAGTTCTAGATGTAGTTTCCATCATTACGCTTTTGTATGACCATCAATGTTACAATGGTTGTAGTGCTGGTTAGGATATTTTCAGTAATGTGTTATGGCTATTGAATTTTTATGCTCCCCCTCTTCTATTTCTTCATTTCTTTGGAAGCTTATAGGTGTTAATTGTGCTTTGACCAACTTGATTTCAATTTCTTCTTACCTATATTTTTCAAGTATTTTTCCTATACAAAATCCTCATCCATCATTTTGGGTTTGAGTAACATCACTTGCTTCCCCAGATGGTTGTGTAGACCCCCCAAATACTTAGGAGTTTTTATGCGGCCTTGGGAGAGATACACAATATTATTACCATCTTCCTAAATTATTTGGTTTACACTTGTACACTCTACCCATGTCTTTGGTGAAAGTGATGCTACTAGATCCACTACTCTTCTACATATCCAATAGGGTAGAATTGATAATTTATGAGAGTTTTGAAATCCTCCCACTTAATCACTAGAGAATCCCCATCCAATGTCATGGTTTTCATCTATCTTTCCCATTAATTGAAGGCATGACCCTTTAGTTTTAAACAAGTGAAATATATTTTTATAACTTCCTCCATGTTATGAATGCTAAAATAAACCTCTAAGTACTGCAATGAATTATTTAGTTTCAAAGTGTCAATATCACCTTGATATGGCTTGATGTCGCCCATTGCTTCCATGTTAAATAAGGACTATAAATGGTTCACAACACTTGAATTGGGTTGTTCTCTTTTGATTTATTTCCTTGACTCCTTCTCTAGTTCTTCATGTTCCCCCAATTTACCTCATGATCTAACCTTTGAGTTGGAACCTCTATCTTCTCTAATTCCAATCTTGTTCACCAGAGCCACCATAAGGAGGTTCATATTGTGGCTTACTTCTGCAACCTAGTTGTCCAGGCTTAAGAACCTCTCCTCTGCTTGATCTCAAGGGTTATTAATAGATTAGTCGAACATGACTATGGTTTTATGACTTTCAAGTTAACTAGCCAACTTCCGATAATATACCCAAAGAAACTTTCTTTTATACCAATATGATCCATAAACTTTTTTGGATACTCTTTTAGACAATTGATCACAACATATTCGATTGAATACTTGGTTATATGTTTTTTTGGTTGGTTTTAATTAATTTATTATTGAATTTTACTATTTGATCTCTCATATTGAGTGTCCCCACACAAAGTGGAAATTTTATGTAAATGATCGTTAAGTAAATTGAAGACTTGCAAGAGTGGGATAGAAACTCCATGGTTAATAGATAATTTGAGTGTCCCTATATGAAGTTGCATCATATAAAGTAACTAAAAACTTCTTAAACTTCATATAAAGTAACTAAAGAATTCTTAAAACTTCATATAAAATAACTAAAAACTTCTTAAAGTGATATGAATGTTTATTACACCCACTAAGTGAAAAAAAAAAAAGAAAAAACAAAAGACATGAAAATGATATAAATGTTGCTTACACATGATCATTGAATAAATTGAAGACATTTAAAAGTAGTATGTAGACTTGAAAGGATGAGAAAAACTTTTAACAAAAATAGATTAATTTAATAAATACATATGTAATCAAAATAAGAAAATTGATAACTTGCAAAAATGTAATGGATAAAAAAACCAAAGACTTGCAAAAATGGAGTGAATAATTTATAATTAATCAATATTTTAAATAATTTCATTCACACAAGTTTTTTATTTGAATAAATAACTAGAACAAATGCACTATAACATTAAGAATTGTAAAATTGTAAATATAATATCAAGATTTTTAATGAAATTGCTAATCATAATATCAAGATTTGTAAATTTGTAAATATAATATCAAGATTTGTAAATATAATATCAAGATTTGTAAATTTGTTACTAAGCTCTCTCATTTCTATAATGAAATTGCAGTCGTAGTCTGCATGGGTCGCATCATCTTGTCGTGATATTGTGAGAATAATGGTGAGGTGCCATGCTATGTAAGGCACCTACGAGTGCCCCATGGTTACTAAGATCTCTCATTTCTGTAATGAAATTGCTGTCATAGTCTGCGTGGGTCGCATCATCTTGTCGTGATATTGTTAGAATAGTCGTCAATAGCACGATGTCCGTGCTTTAGTCTTTCCACTTGCTTTCTTGGATAGTGTAATATATCTGCCTTTCTAAAGAGAATTATGGTGTTTAACTTTAAAGTAAAGTCATTTTCGCAGAATTTGAGACTGTGAGTTATCTAGAAACCCATACCAAACTCAGCAATTTATTTATAATCAAACCTGCCAGCAGCTCCACGCCTTGGTAAATGACATATTTTAACTTTATGGAAGAGTCCAGCAATAAGTGGCAGATGTAAATATGGTTGGAGTGGGAGGGAATAAAATTGATAAAAGGGTAATAGGGTTGTTGTGAGGTGCCATGCTCTGTAAGGCACCTACGAGTGCCCCATGGTTACTAAGCTCTCTCATTTCTGTAATGAAATTGCAGTCGTAGTCTGTGTGTGTCGCATCATCTTGTCGTGATATTGTTAGAATAGTCGTCAATAGCACGAGGACCGTGCTTTAGTCTTTACAGTTTCTTTCTTGCATAGTGTAATATATCTGATTTTCTAAAGAGAATTATGGTGTTTAAAGAAAAGTCATTTTCACAGATTCTCAGACTGTAAGTTACCTAGAATATGTTTTTCGTTGAACGAGAAAATTTTCGCAAAATCATAATTAATTATTATAATTCATAATATAGAATAGTCATCGTTTACAGTTTACAGTGATAGTGTAATATATCTGATTTTCTAAAGAGAATTATGGTGTTTAAAGAAAAGTCATTTTCGCAGAATCTCAGACTGTAAGTTACCTAGAATCTGTTTTTCATTGAATGAGCAAATTTTCGCAAAATATTTTTCAGTGAACGGAGAACTTTCGAAGACTTTCGGATAAAGAAAGATAAATAAGCATCCTTCACATGAAGTTCTAAAATCGTGGAGACTTGGTTGACTTGAAAAGGAAGAGTCTGTAAATAAATATTATTTTTAAAAGATAAAGTTGGATTTTTATTTTTTAATGTGGGTTTTGGAGATCATTGGCGTGTTTAACTTATAGTTCGAGTAAATATCTAAGTTGTCAAAATCAGCGGGGTCACTTAGCTTGGTCAGACCTAGCTTGGTCATACCCTATGGAGTTTCTAATTAGTGACATTTTTCACCATAGAGTTCTTTAACAGAACACCCTCTCACCATCTATTCTACATCAAGTGGACTAAAATGGAATTTTTATAATAGATTAGGGCAAAAAGAAATGAAAAGTAAAGCATTAACTTATTGTATGGAGAGATGTTATTACTTAATTATGCCAATAAACATGTTTATCTCATAATAGACCTTTCACAATTTTAATTTAATCAGTGTAGATCTATCTTAATTCCACATCTACCAAGCTCTAAGAGGGATCAGATCTTTTCACTCTAAAAGAAGTTTGTACCTCATGATTCCAATTCAGAGTTAAGATGAATCTAATCTAATTTAATTATTAATCATAATTAATTATTATACTTCATAATATAGATATAAACATTAGTTTTATTTTTTTATATGTATTATTATTATATTATATCTAATTTTAAGATTTGATTACTAAGTTTAAGAAGGCATACATACCTTCTCTGGTTTTGAACCCGGGAACACATGCTCTTAACCATTTGGCTCACTCAAGCTGTAATTTGTCCACTCAAAATATATAGGACAGGAATAACCTCCCTGAAATATGTTGGAATATTCATAGTAGTATTTATAAATCATGAAATATGTTGGAATATTCATAGTAGTATTTATAAATCAAGCGTTAAGATTTATCCCCAAGTTAGTTATTATGTTTTAATTAATTGATCTCAAGTTAATTAATTACAAAAACACCATATCAATACATCTAATATTAGGCATGTGGTATTAATAAGTCATGGTTTTGGTTCATAGTATTGTAAAAAGAGCTATTTATAAGTTAATAATTTCCATGGTAAAGTGCGGTGAATCTGAATGGCTAAAAGCATTGTTACATGTTTTTTAAAATCTGCATTTGTTTAATATATTAATTCTTCTTTTCTTTTTGTGGGTAAACACCACAAGGGATTTTAACTAGTGATATGCACTCATTCACCATCAATACAAAGCATCATAGACAATTTTTTATAATTAATAATAATAATAATAATTTAGAATATAGTTATAATTTAGTTAACTTTTATGATTTTTTTTAATCTAGGAAATGTGAGAAGTATAATGGGGTAAGTATTTTGATATTTATCATGGATTGATATCAATAGGGGTTTACCATCCAGTTGTTTTATATGGTTGAGCTAGCGTTATATTTAAAACTAATAAAATAATACTTACATTAACAAATTAAAACAGCACTAATAATAAAAAAATTGTAAAATTCTTCAATTTCCACTTTAATTTTATATCAAACATAGGGAGCACAGTCTCAGTGCTCCAAGCGGTTGAAAGAGAGCGCGGGACTATAAAAGAGTCTGTGGGGGAGCTATGCAAAAAAGAGGTTGCGCGCAAGATCGGCATGTCACAAGGATCGCGCCTGCGCCGAGGAGGCTACGCTACTGCGTGGGTAGGCTGGGAAGTGACCGTTGGTGTCACTGGTCATGACAAGATATCCAATTTAAGACAAAAAGGAGCGGGCGATGGGAAATTAAGACACAAAGTCAGAACTAGATTTGGGACGATCTGTCGCCAAGAATGCATTAATGACTCAGAAATGGGGGGAACAGTCAAATTCAAATTTGAAAGATGCTATAAAACTACCAAGGCTGGCCATGAGACAACACTTGTTTGTTTGAGATTTGAGCTGTTACAGACCAAGAGGTGTTTGAGCCTCCAAAGTTGCGAACAACTACAAACAACTTGAACAAGATGACAACTACCAGGAGAGGTGTGGGTTTTATTGAAAGTACTACTGAGGAAGCCGCGTAGAGCCCTACGCTATAGGAGGGGGATACACCGGAAATTCCAAAATCACCCCAGACGCTGAGGCCCAAACGGATCCACAAGCAGCGGGACCAGTCCACATGTCCCCACGAAATCCACGGTTTGGTAAACGTTTTATGGAAGACAAGGGTAAGACTGTTACTCTTGAGACAAATGATGAGGAGGAGGACCTCTAGGCTTTCATAGAAGAGATAGAGGAAGATGAAGAAATGGAAGAAGACATCCAGCTGGTGCACGCTACCGCAAAATTGCCCGAGTACGTCCCTCCGCGGAAAGGGAAAGCAAAAGTACCCTTGGATTTAGATGCCATTAAGAGCTCACTACAAGCCCCGCTCCTCCCATATGGAATTATGTTTGAAGGTTTAGCCTTGGGTCGCGTGCCCATGATGAAATTTGAATATTGGGACCTCGCAGACAGCGAAAAATTCCCACATTTGGAGACTAGAAACCTCATGAAACAGAGCAAGGACGGGTCAATTACAACGCTAGAGTCATGGAAATGGCTACGCGGCATGGAGAAGGCTGGGCTACTCCACCTACTATGGATTCCACACTTTCACCAGGCACTGATCACGATCTTTGTCATCAGGCAACTGCTTTGCCTGGTGCACGATGGGTACTTGTGGCTGGAGGAGCCTATTCCCATCACGACAGAGCTTATTCATAGGATTTCTTGGCTTCCTTGTATAGGAAGGGACCTCGCGAAAATAGCTGGCAAAAGTGGAGATTTGGCGCTCGCAGAGGCCATGAAGAAGAAATACAAGTTGGAAAAGAAGCAGAGAGGCTACGTAATTAGTAGCATTCAAGACAAAGGGGTGCGCGTAGCCACCCAACTGTTGGTCGGGAAGGTGATGAGAAAATGTCGCGGCAATGAGGTACCAGCAATAGTCGTCGCGTTGGCCAAACAATGCACGGAGGGGGTCCAATTCAACTGGGTCGAATTCCTCTGTGAAGAATTCCTAACCAACTACAAAGAAGCTCAGGAGCAGGGCAAGACCTTCCACTACGCGTGGTTGCTCTTGTCTATCTTATTGGTGACCGGGGAACTGCCTGAGGACAGTCATTTCCCTCCTCTTGAACAATACTTATCAGAAGCGGCAATACACATCGCTCTGGGCAACGAAGGATGCCATGAGGATCCGTGAGACTAAGATATTCTAGGTTCTCATGGAGGCGAGCGTCCGGATGTGGATCAACAAAAGGCCACGCCTATCCCCCACAGTGTACAATAGTCTGCGGAGCTTTGTAGACTTCAAGGCGGATATGCACAATGTGTATATCAAGGCGCGTAAGGATTTGACGCAGAACTAGACCAAACTTCCTTTCATCATGATTGATGATGCCATTTTCACTGTGCTCGACTCATGGCCACCCGAGTGGCACGCCCTGGATCAGACGACGCATAATAAGAAAGCGGTATGGAAACAAAAGGATGCCACCAAGCTCTTGGATTAGCAGAAGCGCAACGAGAAGTTGGCCAAGGAGGTAAGGGATTTCCGCGAGGCAGCGAAGGCCACCACAGAGTAGACCAAGGATGCTGAAAAAGTAGCAAAAACACATGCAACAGGGGCCACCACGACATGGGAGGAAGGAGGCCCAGACTTGACCACAGGACAGGGAACAGAGGACACAACGGAAGGCGCAGACCCAAGCATGACATCTACACAACTGAAACATCCGCGCAGTATGGAACGAACAGGCCCACAGAAGAAGACCAAGGCTTCCAAACTAGACGGTGAACCCATTACACTGACAGAGGGTGACCTATATGACATCGAAGACACAGTTCGCGAGGTCACTAGGGAAGCACTACAGGAAGCAATGACAGAGCAGCAGAATGTGTTGGGGGCCCTTAGGGCGCAGCTGTAGGAACTTCAGGTGTGGCCCCCATAGGAGGGAACGGTAGCTGCATACGGTGCCGCAGGTACATCAGTAGCAGAGCAGTTGCTGCGGGCCAAAATGGCTAACACCGTCGTGTTGCCGGAAGGAGCACTGATAGCGGACAACACAAAGGACAGAGCCGTAGTGGGCCAGATCTAGGGACTTGGCCTAAACTTGGTTACCCTTCCGCGGGACACATTATACCAGCTACAAGACGGAGCGACAACAGAACTCTGCGCTAGGGAAGGATGCGCAGTACAAATGCTCAGCAAACAACGAATCAACATCGAGCAGCTTAGTTTACAATGCGATGAAGCGCTGGCGCAGAATCAATAACTGGAGCAGATAGTAGAGGAAACATGTCGCCGCACTCTAGAGATAGAAATTGCGACAGACCTACCAGTTGGAGTGCGAATTCACAGATTGGATAGTGGATTCCATGAGGAAAAGGAGGAAGCAACGAGGATACAACAGGACCTCAACCTTCAAATTGTCGAACTGCGATTAAAGGCGCAGTCATCCATGCCCCCGGAAGTTCGGGAACAACGCGCTGGCACTATCCAAAAAGGGCTGGAGGAAATAGGACAGGCAGTGCAAACCTGTATGACTTGTTGGAAGAATCCATTGCGGTCCTCACTTCCTTGCAGGAGGACCCCACCATACAACACCTGGAAATAGAGGCGCGGGAGCTTCAAGTGCAATATGACAGTGTGCACGGAACGATGCAAATAGTTGTCCTGACCCAATGGCTAGCGAAGCTATAGCAGGCGAAGGCATTGAAGGAACAGGTGGATAGCGCAGTAAGTGCAAAGGTTGGTTCGTATACCAATCACCTCATATCAAACAACCCCAGGGTGTAGAAACCTGGTTCTAACACCCTCCCATACTACTTCGGGTGAGACCTCAATCCGCGCTCCACGAAATGTTGCCGAAAGGGCCAGTAGTACCAGGATTTGCTTGGCTTAATCACTTTTGAACCTAGGTCAGGCCCCACTAAGCCAATAATGCACACGTGAATTCCCTTCACTGAAGTAGCGTATATAAATCTGATTAAGGAAATGAACAATTTATTGATTTGTAAATATTGATTCACCCCCCCAGTATTATTTCCAACATTGTCAATCAACCATGCCTCATGATCTACATGTGTACTTGAAGAAGAATCTAATTACACATCCCCACCTTTATCTAAGGTGGTTTTCGCCTCTACATAAGGAGCATCATCAGATCCCTTTCCTTTCTTAGGAGATTTAGATTTATAGTCCCTTTTGTAGTGCCCTTCCTTTCCGCATTTCCAGCACACCTTTACAGGTTTTCCTTGAGATTTAGATCTCACTCTAGATTTAGATCTCCCACTTGAGGACTTATTTTTGTTTATGTTCCGAGACTGTCCTTGTACATGCAAGGCATCACAATTTTGGCCCTCCATATTTTTCCTTCTCATCTCCCCTGACAACAAGGATGAGACTATTTCATCAAAATACAAGGTAGTTTCACTGCTACCTATTGCAACAACCAAACTATAACACGAATCTGGCAGAGAACACAACAAACTGATGCATTTATCTTCATATGAAATTTTAATATCAAAAGATAATAACTTACTTACCACAGTATTAAATGCGTTTAAATGCTCTGTCACCGAGTCTCCATCTTTCATCCTCAGGTTATACAACTTTTTTGTATGAAGAAATTATTAACCAGAGACTTAGATTGGTACAAAGTCCCTAACTTGTCCCACAAAGCCTTCACTGAAGCTTCCCCTGATACATTCATCAATACTAAATATGAGACACACAATTGTATTGTGTTCTTTGCCTTCTGATCCAACTTCACCCAGTCTTCAGCTGACATTGATGTTGGTTTAGTACCTGGATCTACCGCAATCCACATCTTTATCCACCAACAGATCTTCCATCTTGAGTTTCCACGACTCACAAATCTAACCATTAAATTTCTCGATCTCTATCTTTCCACTGCTCTCCATCTTCTTTCACCACAAGAATTGATCCCGCAGATCTCCCACTTAACAAGGTCTACCATAGGCCTGAGCAAAAACTCCTCAGTAGTAAAGGTGTCCCTTGAAGCTAAAACAACACCGATACCAAATGTAGGTTTTATCCCCCTACATAAATTACATGCATACGAATTCTAAAAAGATAAAATAAACAATGGCGAGAGCATAAAATATAAAACAGATATACACAAAGATTTTCCCTTGGATCCCAAAACTGGGACTACCAGATTGATTTTTCATTATATTCCTTTCAATGTTACAATACATATATATACATGTGGAAGAATCTATAATCCCCAGTCCATTAACCCTGGATTAGAACATAACCGTAGTTCCCTTGACTGGATCTACAAAATACCATGGACTGAAAACTATGTGAAAACTATCATGCCCAAAATCATGCGCGAAATCAATGCACAAAACCATAGGTAGGTCCGCCCACCTAATATAGGGTCCAAAAACTTTTTCCCAGGCTGCTTCCCCAGACCTTGTGCAGGGGGGCTACCACCCCCCTACATACCCCCCGACAACGTACAGGGGGGGCCACCACCCCCCCTGTGACCCCCCCACGCATGGCCTAGTTTTGGAAAGAATATAACACAACCCAACAAAATAGGTTAAACATTAGATATCAACATATTGACACATTATTGTATCAATGTATCAACATATCACCATATTTACGTTATGGGCCACTGGTATATTGGCATACTAGAGCACCAAAACTAGGGAAAATGCACTTGTTATGGAAATATTGATATGGAAAGGCTATGATAAGACAAACAAGTTGAGGATGTGAACCATTGTGGGTGTGATGTATGGCCGAGGATTGCCACGTGTCAACAACATGGATTATATCGATGCTAATGTGTCCTTTAAGGGGATAAATCTTCAAATTGGTGTAACTTGTTACTTGGAGCTCAAAATGAGATGAAATTTATATTGTTGAAAAGATATCGACAAGTAGAAGGTGGTGATGGTATAAAAATTGTGATTTGAGATGATGAAAGAAAGAGAAAACTTGATAAACCCATATTCATAGTAAAATTTGAAATTTGGGTCTAATTATGCCCCACATCCCTAATGTAATATTAAGGAGTTGGGTTTGTTACACCATAACATACCCACTCACATTTATCTCCATTAAAAGGATTGTTGCAATTTTAGATCTAATGCTTGAATATTTTTCTTCTTTAACTCCTTAAAGTTCTTCTTCTAACCCTTTCCACATTGGAAATTATTGCTACTCATTATTATGGCATAAAGTGATTCACCTACTACTAAAAATGAGGTTATTATCATCCATATCTGAGTTGTTTTCCATTTGATTACTTGAATCTATGTCCAGGAGATTTTTCTTCTTCAAATCCTTCTTATTATTCTTCAAATTGAGTTCTATATGTAGATTCTAGCATTCCTCTTTTGTGTGACCATCAATTTTACAATGGTTGTAGTGGTTGTTGGGATCTTTGCGTGTATCCATTGTGCCTATTGTCTTTTTGTCCTCCCCCTCTTCCATTTATTCACTTATTTGGAATCGTATAGGTGTTCCTTTTTCTTTGACCCACTCAATTTCACGTTCTTGCTTTGACCCACTCAATTTCACTTTCTTCTTACCTATGTTTTTCATGTATTTTTCCTATAAACAATCCACGACCATCATTATGGGTTTGAGTAACATCAGTTGCTTCCCCAGATAGTTGTGTAAACCCCATAGATACTTAGGAGCTTATATGGGGCCATGGTAAAGAAAAACATTATTGTTACCATCTTCCTAAATTCTTTGGTGTACTCTTGTACACTCTACGCATGTCTTTGGCTAAAGTGATACCACTAGATCCATTGGTCCTCTACATACCCAATAGGGTAGAACTGGGAATTTACGAGAGTTTTGAAATCATCCCACTTAATCACTGGAGAATCCCCCTCTAATGTCAGGGTTTTCATCTAGCTTTCCCACTAATTGAAGGCATGGCTCTCCAGTTTTAAACGAGTGAAAAAAAATACATATATCTTCGTATATGTGATGAATGTTAAAATAAACCTCTAACTACTGCAATGAATTATTTAGTTTCAAAGTGTTAATCTCATCTTGATATGTCTTGATGTCGACCTTTGCTTCCATGTTAAACAGGGAATATGAATGGCTCACAACACTTGAATTGGGTTGTTCTCTTTTGATTTATTTCCTAAACTCCTTTAGTTCTTCATGATCCCCCAATTTTCCTTATAATATGACCTTTGAGTTGGAACCTATGTCTTCTCTAATTCCAATCTTGTTCACTAGAGGCACCATAAGGAGGTTCATATTATGGCTTACCTCTACAACCTGCTCATCTAGGCTTAAGAACCTATCCTCTACTTGATCTCTAGGGTTATTAATAGATTAGTGGACCATGGATAGGGTTTTATGACTTCCGGGTTAACTAAACTAGATCACCTATAACTCCCCATAATATACCCAAAGAAACTTACTCTTATGCCAATATGGTCAATAAACTTTTTGGATACTCCATTAGAAAATTGATCACACCATATTTGATAATAATTTATCAAAATATGTAGTACAAGGGTTACTTATTCCTTAGAATTTTATATTTACTAAGTTATTATTTTCTGCATATGCATTCAAAATAGATAAATGTAAAAAATAGAGAACATTTAAAGAAATCACTCATAAAACCAAAATAATGGCAACATATGATCTAGAAAACGTTTTTGTGGAAAAACCCTATAGGAAGGTGAGGCTCCTCTGCTCTCTCTTTCTTTGAATGGAAATGTTGCAAATACAAAATGTGAGAATCGTGGTATGTGGGTTTCTATAGAACACAATCCATCTCTATTTTTCCCTCCATCTATCCATTCTGAGCTACTCTACTCTACTATTGAACAAAATGCACTTGAATAGAATGGAACCCTCTTTTGTCTTAATGGCCTAGCTATAAGACAACCCAATAGCATACTAAGTGTTAAATTTGGCCCACTCTACCCTCAATATGTGTTATAACTTAACTCTTCTAGAGTCTCCTTGACCATGGTCATGTGGCTAGCACCTTTTCCATGAGTAATAAGGATGAAATGGCATCCTCTCAAATCATGTGAGAAAAACATGAAGGTCAACATTTAAGTGGAATAATTTTTACGTGTGGACTCCATTTGAGGTGTTTCTTATGTCATTGGAAAGGTATCTAAGTGTAGAATAACCCTATAGGAATAAAACTATTCAAAGTTTCCAGACCCCAAAAAACTTTAAGAAATACCCCAAATTGCATTTAGGTTTAAAACCCAAATTCGCCAAATTGGGACTCATTAGTAAAAATAGTCCTATGAGCTTATTGCTCGCATTTTTCTACTCTGAAAGAATCAAGATGGATGAAATATAACATACTGATCCAGTTGAATAAGTGTTATCATGGAATCCCCACCAAGGCTCAATGAAGGGCCATTAAAATGCACCACATTTTATTATTAAAAATACTATTGGAAGAGTTTTTTTACATAATTATACTAAGAAATTGAATCTTTGATTTAATGTTTGGTTATATATTTTTTGGTTGGATTTAATTAATTTATTATTAAATTTTTTTATTTGATTTCTCACAAAGTATCCCCACACAAAGTGGAAATTATATGCAAATGATAAATAAATTGAAATCTTGGAAGAGTGGGATGAAGACTCTATGGTTAGTAGATAATTTGACTGTCCCTATATAAAATTTTCAAAGTGGTATAGATGTTCATTACACTCATTAAAACAAAGTGGTATAGATGTCCATTATGCTCATTAAAATAAAGTAAACTAAAGACTCATGAAAGTTATACAGATATTCCTTGCACATGATTATTGAAGACTTGTAAAAGTAGTATATAGACTTAAAGGAATATACATATTCTTTGCACATGATCACCAAAGACTTGTAAAAGCAATATGTAGACTTAAAGGATTTGCACATGATTATTGAAGACTTGTAAAAGTAGTATGTAGACTTAAAGGAATATACATATTCTTTGCACATGATCACCAAAGACTTGTAAAAGCAATATGTAGACTTAAAGGATTATGAATATTTCTCAGAAAAAAATAGATAAAAACAAAAAATGCATGTATGATCAAAATAAGAAAATTGAAGACTTGTAAAAATGTAATAGATGGTTTATAATGAGGGAATGTTTTAAATATTTTGGTTCATAGTGGTTTTTTATTTGAATAAATAAATGGAAGATATACACTATAACACCAAGATTTGAAGATTTGCAAATATAATAAAGATTTGTAAATTATGAATTAGAATTTAATATATGAATTTGAATATATAATTATTAAAATTAAATAAAAAAAATATTTTATTTTTATTTTTTATAATAATTTTGATAAATTAAAATGTTTATCTCAATAAACATATTTTATATATTTATTTTAATATATCAAAAATTATATATTTATATATAGATAAAATTATTGAAAATAACAAATCAATAAAAATTAATATGCCATCAAAATTATATATCAAATTTTGATTTTTTTTTGTTAAAATCAAATAATATATTATTTTATATTTTATATTATAATTTTAATAATCATATTAAAAATATTTAATATATGTTTTTATTATAATTTTGATAATTCTGTTTATAATCATTTTCTTCAAATAAATATTAAGCATAGGAAAATTTTCTTCAAATAAATATTAAGCATTAGGAAAAAAGTCAAAAGTCAATAAGGGTCTAGTATAAATATTAAGCATTATGAACAAAGTCAATAAGTAAAGCTTTTCTATTTTATCTATTGAATATCATTTTATTCTTATTCCATGGACAAAATGCAAAGCCACTGATTAACATATTACTATTTTTATGGTAATCTTGATAACCATTATAAAATATTTTATAAATACTTTTTATTCATAATCATAATGAAGATAAATATAGACTGTTAGTCCAAATAAGTATGATGGTATGTAGAAAACATATGCTCTCGTTGTTAACCTATCAAAACCACATATTGACACTTTCACAGAGCCATTTACATTTGTTTTTGTGGGTGCTTCGTTTTTACAGAGCCATTTACATTTGTTTTTGTAAGTACTTGGTTTTTACAGAGCCAAATTAAAACGCCAAACAACCATGGCCGGCCTCTCTTTCGAATCCAAATTTCTCAGAACGTTCCTCTTCTTTATCCTACTTCTTTCTTGCAATGCCATCTCTGACGAAGGGAAAATCCTGCTGCAGATAAAAGAGAAGGATTGGATTGACAAGCATCATGTTTTGAGCAACTGGAATTCCTCTGATCAAAATCCGTGTGGTTGGAATGGAGTATTTTGTAATACTCCATTCAATGTCGTTGCTAAACTTAATCTCTCCAACGCTTCCATTGCAGGAAGCTTGACTTCTACTATATGTGGCCTTCACAATCTCACAGATTTGATACTGCAATCCAACCATTTCGGAGGTCCATTTCCCAATGGATTGTTGGCTTGCAACCATTTGCAGACGTTGGATTTGTCAGAGAACCTGTTCGTAGGAAGCTTACCGCATAACATCTATGCACTGAGTGAGTTGCGTGATTTGAACTTGAGATTTAACAATTTTTCTGGAGATATTCCACCAGGCTTCGGCATGTTACGGAACCTGAAGACACTGTGGCTGGATTTTAATATGCTGACTGGTTCAATTCCTGCTTTGCTCGGCAATTTGACTGAGCTGGAGAGCTTGGATTTGTCTAAGAATCATCTATCGGGCAACATTCCCGCGAGTTTTATGAGGTTGTCAAAGATGACAAAACTATATCTATGGGAAAACCAGCTGTCTGGAGAAATCCCGCATAATATTGACGGGCTGAGGAGCATACAATCTTTGGACTTTTCAACTAATCAGTTGAATGGAACTATTCCTGAAACAATTGCAAATTTGACCCATTTGGAAACATTGGCCATGTGGGAGAACAACCTCACAGGGTCCGTCCCTGCACAGCTAGGAATGCTTGTTAACCTCACAAGCTTGGATCTCGACAGTAACAAGCTTACTGGGCAGCTACCACAGAATCTGGGCACAAATTCTGATCTTTGGCTGGTTGATGTTTCAGAGAACAATTTCAGGGGTCCTCTGCCTGCACATCTATGTGAGGGAAGAAATCTTTATGCGTTGGTTATATTTTCAAACAATTTCAATGGGAGCTTGCAGTCCTTAGACTCTTGCAACAGTCTACAATACGCACAGCTGTATGATAACCAGCTAAGTGGTGAGGTTCCTCTGGCATTATGGAGCTCTCAAAACCTTATCGAATTAAAGCTCTATAATAATATGTTTGAGGGCCACATTCCCCAAGAGATTGGGAGGGCAAAGGAGCTGAAATGGTTACAGATTTCCAACAATCTGTTCAGCGGAATCATTCCTTCACAGATTGGACAGCTGAGTAAACTCGTCAACTTTAGTGCAAGCAATAACCGACTCTGGGGACCTCTTCCTGATGAACTTGCAGGTTTGCGTAATATCACTAGCCTCCAGCTTGATCACAATTTATTGTCTGGCGAAATTCCAAAAGGAATAATGTCATTGGCAGTTCTCTCTGAGCTGAATCTGGCGAACAACCAGTTAACGGGAGAAATTCCTGCATGGTTAGGCTCCATGTCAATTTTGGACTCTCTGGACCTGTCAAACAATCTACTGGAGGGCGGTATTCCTCCTGAAATGGGGAATCTGAGGTTGACCCTTTTCAACGTATCTGGCAACCACTTGTCTGGCACAATTCCACCGGCTTTACAGGTTCGGACTTTTAAAGATAGCTTTCTCGGCGATCCCAATCTCTGTGGTGATCCAGCTCTGCTTAGGGTCCGATCGTGTTCTTCAAAGAAAGGACATGCATTATTAATGGTAATTTTAGTCCCAATAGTAGCAATTGTGTTGCTTTCGTGTTTGATTTATGTAGCTTGTTTCAATACCCATACCAAACTCAGCAATTTCTTTATGATCAAACCCAGCCGCTCCACGCCTTGGTTTGAATGATGCGCGACTCAAACATCAAGTGATAGATGTAAATATAAGAGGGTTGCTGTGAACTGCTATGCTCTGTCAGGCACCTGCGTGTCGTTGGATTAGCGTGTCGTGGTATTGTGAGAATAGTCGTGGGTTGGATTAGGGTGTCGTGGTATTGTGAGAATAGTCGTCAAATGGCATGGGACCGTGCTTAGTTTTTAGAGTGCATTTCTTAATTAGTGTAATATCGCTAGTTTTCTAATGAGAATTATGTTGTTAGTGTTTAATGTAACTGATTAGCAATGTGAACTATATTGTTGTTCGTATTTTCCTACAGAGCTTTCAGTGGCTACTATATTGTTGTTTGTATTTTCTTTCAAAGCTTTAGTAGATATTTTAAGTATCTTTGCAAGTTTTTATTTCAGATTTCATTGAAAAAAAATGTTTAAATTAGAGGAAAAAAGTAATTTAATTTTAAATATTTAAATTTCATTTAAAATTAAATGTGTGAGTTTCAAATATAAAGATGATTTTATTGTATGCATAATTTAAAAATGTTCCAAATGTTTTACCTATGAAATTCCCTGCACCACCATTAAGTAGCTTAGTCGTTCTTCACCAAATATTCCTCTTCTTCCTGGGGCATCACTGCAATAGTTTTTAGTAAATATTGGGTAAATCCTATATATATAAAATAAAATAAATTATAATTTTATTTTAAATAATAATTATTATTATTAATGATGAAAGAAAGATTATATTAAGTAATTATATAGGTTTAAAAAATCATGTAAAAAAAATTAATCATGGAAAATTTTAACATGTAGATAAACCGTGTTGTACTATTATGGCTTATGAATAACACATGTTAAGGAAAACCATAATTTATTTTATATAATATTTATTATAAGTGTTTAGGTATGGTATTTTGATTATGTATTAGTCTGTCCAAAATTTTCTCAAATTTATCTATAATTTAATATTGGCAATTCATTTTTTATTTTTTTGCTATTAATTTATTTCTCTATAGGGGCATTAGTTGAGGTCTTATTATGGGTTGTTTAGTAAAGTCCATTTCTATTAGTCACTAATTTTTTGTTTTTAATTTTATTTCTTTTTTATTCAATTTTATTTCTTTTTTTCTATTATTTCTATTTTCATGAATTATAGTTTTTTCTCCATATTTTCAATTTAAGATGACTTATTATTATATTGAAAATATATTTTAATAAATTTAATTATAAAAATTATATATATTAATAAAAAATAAAACACACATACACTTATAAAACATATATTAAAGTATATATATGTTTATATAAACAATATTAATTAATCATATTTATCAATTTATGGTGATGGCATTCAACAATACAATATTTTACTAGTTTTATTTTTGTGATGAAACCTTTTTCTTTATTATTTTTTAGTTTAATTAAACTATATTTAAGTTAAGTACTAGCTACTATGTAACCTTTATTTTTATTATTTTTTTCAATTAATCAATTTAATTAAAAAACTCTTATTTTTAGATAAATAATTATCATTAAAAACAGTTTGTGAAGTTTAAATTCTTAACATTCATTAATAATTAAATTAATTTTTTTATTTCCTATTTCAAATTAAATATATCTATGATTTTTTTATTTTTAGAATTAATTGTCTCTGTGATATCTCTCAAACCAAGCAGTAACTCCAATAAGGCAAAAATGATTCGTGTGTTCTATTCCATTAGGTAGGTCTTAATTATATACATGAGGGAGAGACTGTTCAGTTCATCTCCCGATGACTGTTCATATTTCTTATTTATCTATTTAAATAAATTCACCCAATCACAAGGATTAGGTGTCAACATTCCCCCCCTTGATCTGAAGGGATGTTGGTGAGTCCAAGCATCATTTTGAATCGTTCAAGCTTTTCTCTTCCAAGCGCTTTGGTGAAGATGTCTACAATTTGCTCATTTGTGGAACAATGACGAAGATAGATTGTTTTGGCCTCAACATGATGTCAAATCAGATGATATTTAGTATTGATGTGCTTCGTTCGATCATGGAACTTTGGGTTCTTGGCCAACTTTATTGCATAGGTATTGTCAATCATTAGTGGAGTTGATTGTACTTGTTTTACCTGCAAATCTTCAAGAATTTTCCTGAGCCACACAATTTCTTATGTTGCTTCAGCTGCTACCATGTATTCTACTTCTGTTGTGGAATCTACTGGAACTGATTGTTTGCGTGATCTCCAGGAGACAGCTCCTGATCCAAGACTCATAGCTATCCTGAAGTTGATACCCCAGTTTCTTTGTCTCCATCGAATTCTGAATTAGTGTATCCAATCAAGCTGAAGTCGTCCACCTGTGTATACTTGATTCCAAAGTCTTGAGTTCCCTTCAAGTACCTTAGAACTCTTTTTGTAGTAGACCAATGTCCCTCACAAGGCTTTTGCATAAACCTGGAGAGGATTCCAACAACAAACGAAATGTTTGGTCTGGTAGTAGTTAGGTAGTTGAGACTTCCTACAAGCTGTCTATACTTTGTTGCATCCTCAAATTCTTTTCTTTCAATAGATGTGAGCTTTAAGTTTTGTTCCATTGGAGTAGTAAGAGGATTTCACTCTGTCATGCCAAACCTGTTCAAGAGATCTCCAATGTATTTCTTTTGAGAAAGAAATATGGACTTCGGATGTTGGGTTACTTCAATGCTAAGATAGTAATGAACATAGCCCAAATCAGTGATTTCAAAACTTTTCCCCGATTCCTTCTTTATGGATGCAATGTAGCTTTCATTGTTCCCTGTCATCAAAAGATCATCTACATATACCACAAGATATACAATTGTTTTGCCAACTTTCTTGACAAATAAAGTTGCATCATCAAGATCATAATGTTTGAAATTGAGTTTCAGAAGATGCTCAATTAGTTTTTCATACCAAGCTCGCAGTGCTTGTTTGAGGCCATACAAGGACTTCACCAGTTTGCATACTTTATGTTCATGTCCTTTCACAGAAAATCCTTCAGGCTGGGACATAAAAACATTCTCTTTTAGATCTCCATTTAAGAAAGCAGTTGTTACATCCATTTGGTGGACTTCCCAACTGTTCTAAGCTGCTAGTGTAAAGAGTGTCCGGATGCTAGCCCATTTTGCTGTTGGGGAAAAATTCTCCTCATAATCGACCCCTTCCTTCTGTGCAAAACCTTTTGCCACAAGCCTAGCTTTATGCTTTTCAAGTGAGCCATCAGCTTTATACTTGCTCTTTAGACCCACTTGCAGCCAATTGGTTTGATTCCTAATGGAGGATCAACCAGCTTCCAAGTGTCGTTCTTTATGAGGGCATCATACTCCTTTTGCATTGCTTCTTTCCATTCATCATGAGAAGCAACTTCTTTGAAGGAAGTTAGTTCAAAATCTGTAGACAAGTTAAATTCACAATCATAAGAAACATCCATATCAACAGGTGAATTAGAATCATCCACATCACCTCCATTTTGCCAGTTTGAATTTCTAGTTCCCGTCTTTCCAACTTCATCAGGATGAACACTTTCAAGTGTCTTTGTCAGCCACTTTGGGGGGCCTTTTTCAGATGGTCTAGGCTGCTCCATTGATTGAGTTGGGACTGAATCAAGATTGAATCTCCCAATTCTATCAATCACATCACTTAAATCATCATTCGTTGTTGGAGTTTCATGTGAGGGAGAGTGTTCTTCAGAAGAAGATTCCACATGTTGATCTAGTATAGGAATCCCCCCTTCAAGATGTGGAATCTGATTATCAAATTCTTGAAATTATTTTGCTTTTGCGAATCTTTCCAAGCAATCAAGTTGCCGCTCAACAACATTGTCATTTTTGGATGATTCAAGAAAAATTACATCTCTAGATACAACAAACTTCTTATTTACTTCATCATAGAGGCGGTATGCTTTGGAGGTGTTTGAATACCCCAGAAAGATACACTTACGACTTCTAGCACCAAGTTTATTTCTATGTACCTTTGGTATCAAGGCATAACAGGTGGAACCAAAGGCCCTAAGATGCTTTACCGAAGGAACATATCCATACCACATTTCATATGGGGTCTTGTTTCCTATAGCATTAGATGGACATCTATTATTTATATATGTAACACATAGAACAGCATCAGCCCAAAACATTATCTTTACATTTTTTAAACAGAGCATGGATCGTACCATATTTAAGATTGTCTTATTCATTCTTTCAGCTACACCATTCTGTTGGGGATTATAAGGCACAGTTGTTTGATGTTTGATCCCATGTTGGCGAAGATAGTTTTCAAATTCATTTGATGTGTATTCTTTTCCATTATCAGTGTGAATAGACCCAATATGAGTTTGTGCATCATTTTCAATCCATTTATGAAAATTCTTGAATGTTTGAAAAGCATTAGATTTGTTCTTCAATAAATAAAACCAACACATTCTAGTGTAGTCATCAATAAATGTCATGATATATTTATTTCCATTTGCAGAAGGAACATGCATTGGACCACATAAATCTGAATGAATGAGTTCAAGTTTTCGATGTGCTCTTGAATGTGAATCATGAAACACTGTTTTCTATGCTTTCCTAGAATGCAAGCATCACATTGCTTAAGTTTCCTAGGAATTGTAGGCAAACCAGCAACACCATTTTTCTTCAAAAAGCGGAGACTATCATAGTTCAAATGTCCAAATCTAGCATGCCATAATAAACTTGATGGAAGCGCACCTTCTTCATGATGAGAATTGTATGAGAAATGTTGTGCACAAGCAGAGGTTCCTTGCAGCTTGAGAAGCCTTTCTTCTTCTATTCCCCTCATGACAAGTTTAAGCCTGATTGTGCTAAACCCTGATGGCTTTATTTTTGATTGGTCTGCAAAGTATACTACTCCATCAACATTGTTAGTGAAATCTTCAAAAAAATATTTTCTATGAGTCATGTGGCAGGTTGCTCCTGAATCAAGCAACCAATCATTTTTCTAAGAAGCAAGTGAAGCATTAAATAAATCTTCATTTACTCCAATGTTACATTGTGCCACAACATAGTGAGCAGATTCAGGTGCTTTACCTTTGTCTGTATCATCAATTTTACCTTTCTGTTGGTTTATTTTCTGCTCAATTTTGTCCCATAGAAGCTTGCATGTAGAAGCATCATGTGATCCATTTCTTTTGCAGCTTATGCAATGTAAATCTGCCTTTTCTCCTTGAGAATGTCTACCCCCCGCCTCTGAAATTTCTTCCTCTTCCTCTTCGAACACCTCTTCCTCTTGTAGAATCTTGAGCAGGATGCTTTTCTTTATGAGCAAGGCACACAGCCTCTTTAGAAGTTTCAGGGGTTGTCTTCTTTCCAAAAGCTTTCTCTCTTTCAAAATTTTTTTTCACAAGAGAGTCAAAGGTGATATCTTTGAGATTTCCATTTGCTTGCAATGACTCAAGATAATTGGAGTAAGTAGGATAAAGTGCCTTGAGAAAAGAAATAAGAGGAATATCCAATTCAACCTTAGTGGATTTGATATCATGCATTATAGACTTTACTTCAGATGCAAGAGCAAGAGGATCATTATTTTGCAGTTCAAGAGTGAAGAGTTTAATCATGAGTTGAACAACTTCAAGTGCAGAATGTCAGTCATAGAGTTCTTTAAGATTTTGTAAGGCTTCAAAGGCAGTTGAATATGAAGAAATATGGCGACTCACCTCTTCATTTATAGATGCTGCGATTAATGCATAAGCTTTGTTGTTCTTGTTTTCCCAAATGACGAGCTTTTTGTCTGAGGTAGGCTGTACTGGTTCATTGTCTCCGTCTCCAACACACACTCCTTTCCACAACTCATTGAAAATGAGGGTGTGTTTTATCATTCGGGACTATTCAGGATAGTTCTCCTTGCTAGTGAGAATTATTCCCGCCATGGATATGATTGAATGCATTCTGTAAAAAAGAAATATTTCTGCTGATAGAAAAATACTTCTGCCAATATACAGTAAAATTGTACTCAAAAGGGCATTCTCAAAATATTTCAAATCCCTTCCTTATATACCCATATGGATGCCAATACCATGCAATCAGCATACCAAAAATAAGGGGCTCAATACAATTCCATGTGTTAAACAGAGTTAAGAGTACACATTTTACATGTCCAAAAGTCTTCAATGTATATACCAAAAAAATTTTATGCCAACGATAATGATATCATCTCAAACACAAAAAAACACATGAATTTTATGTGTTTAGATTAGCAAAACCCTGAAAAAAAGCTCAATTCGCTACCCTAAGCAAATGCACTACTTCGCATCTTTAAAAATGATGGAGAAAACTGGCTCTCTCACTCACATATATACCATCCAAAAACTTTCGAATATCCTTCTTCTTCACATGACATTTCTAATTAATCAAGGTAGCAGATTGAGATACAAGTTCAATATTATTTCAAAGTTACTCTGTTCACTAAATCATCACCCGGAAATTGGTCTCTTATCATTTTCTTGAACTGGAGGAAGCTCACCACCAATTCCAAAATGCAGGCATCCAGATCGACGACAAGCTTGCTGTCGAGCTGCAATTTATCCCTTAGGGCACTCCACTCCTCCACAACCAGAGGAGTTTCGACCTTGAATTCCTTCAACTCGCCTTGGTTAGCCTTCAGCGTTGCAGTTGTTGTTGGTCAGCAGCGTTCTGTCAGTCCAGTGTTAAAAAATACCAGAGCAGTGACAAACATGAAACAACGTTTATATGAATCGGTGATAAACAAAATGCCCTTCAACTCTTTCAGTATTTTTTGGAACATGACACTGCAATAGCAATATGACTGCAAAGTGATGGTTTGATAATGAATAGGACACTGTGTATCTACACCATGGAAAGCACTACCTGAGAGATTGCTACATCGAAGGCAGCGTTGACTTCATCTTTGGAGATGCAACGGCATTGTTAGAACACTGCCACATTCACTGCAAGTCTACAGGGTTTATATTGCACAGGGCTGTAGATCTTGGGATGTTCCAACGGCTTATGTGTTGCTTAGGTATGATCACAATGTGGCTTGATTCCTTCGGCAACGGACTAGACTTATGGAGAAGAGTTACAGCGGCAGCCACTATGGTGGCAGCATGACAACGGTGTAAACTGTGACTATGGCAGAAAACGTTTATGGACTTAATGCGCTTTGATTCCTTTGAACAGTATGGCAGAAAACATTTATGGACAGTCCATAGAGCCAGAGAGCGTAGGCAGTGTCAGGCTCTGAATTATATGGGCAGCTAATTGTATGGAGGAGCAACACTTCTATATGGAGAGCAGACTAGGGAGTTACAAGGGACGTAAGAGCTAAAAAAAGGAGGAGCTGGCTCTGATACCATGTCAGCGAGGCAGTAACTCCGTAAGGGAAAAATGATTTGTGTGTTCTATTCCATCAGGTAGGTCTTCATTATATATATGAGGGAGAGGTTGTTCAGTTCATCTCCCGATGACTATTCATATTTTTTATTTATCTATTTACATAAATTCACCCAATCACAAGGATTAGGTGTCAACAATATCAAAATCTGATTTCCATGTAATTTCTACCAAAAATATTTCTCATTATTCAATAAATACACCTATCAACATAACTGTACAAAATTAACAACCTGAAAATTCAAATTCCCAATTCTTTATAACCCAATTTCAAAAATAACCGACTAAAGAAATCTGCCTCAAAAAGAATCTACCCAAAAGTCACCTCGTTGAAATACTTTGTGAATGGAGTCATCTAACGAAGTGGAGGAATTGCTCGGACGGCTAAAAGTGGCCGGAATCCGCGAAAAAAAATTCAAAAAATCTTGTAGAGGCAGTGCTTGAATTGTGTTTTTGACGGTGGAAATGGATTTAGCACCATCAAAAACTTTTAAGACACCTAAAATTTTGAAGTTTAATAATTATAATTTGGATTTACAAAAACCCTTGCTGAATTTTCTCTAAAAGTGACTAGAATTTCCATAATTTTCCAAGTAACTCCTCCGCCTTGTTGAACAACAGGCTTTGGGAATTTACGTGAGGCTGTGAGGCTGTTTTTCGTTAATGGAGAATGAGGCTGTTGTTCGTCAATGGAGAATTTTTTGCAAACCTTTATGGTTGGACGGAGAATTTTTCGCAAAGAATTTTCTAAATGTGAATTATCTAGAAGCTGTTTTTTGTTGAACGACGAAATTTTCGCAAAATGTTTCTCGTTGACGGAGAATTTTGGCGGAGTTTGTGAGGTAAATGAGATTCATTCACGTGAAGTTCTAAAATGGTGGAGACCCCACTTGACTTGAAGAGTCTTCCACGTGCATCTCGTATGGAGATAGAAAACGAAAGTTGAATAAATATTATTTAAATTGACATTTTTATAATAAGACAGTGTGAAAGTGAAATGGAACTTATAGTATTGAATTATTATATATATATATATATATATATATATATATTTAAATTTAAATTCAAAGTTTGAAAAAATGGTTATTTAATTAAAATTATAAAATATATATTTTAGGTGTTAGGAAATTTTTTAGGAGAAATTATATTATAAATTATTTATTAAGGTGTTTCAAGTTATCTAGTTTGGTTCATCGTCACCATAAAATGGAAAATCATAGATCAATGTAGAAATTCTTAATATTTTAAGGGTTATGATAAATTTGATTTAAATTTAGTTATATTTATATTATTTTAAGTTATTTTTATTAATAATTTTTTTTAATTAATGATTTTTATTAAAAGATTATTTTTTTAATTAATAAATATATTTAATTTAATATTAAATACTAATCGAGCTAGATCTTGAGCACAATAATTGTTGATATAAAAGAGTAAAACATGAAGACACATTAGAAATAGTAAAAAAAGAATTAATAAAAAGGTCACAAATTGAAACAACCTAATGATTGTCGGGCATAAAGATAGATTGATCCTTGTTAAGATAAGTTGTAGTGACCATAACTTTGTCATACTCAATAAATCTTCTATCCTAAAGGGATCTATATAAAGGAGGATCTCATTCTTAAAGACCAAGTTGAATTAAGGAAATAGGTTCAAAAGGCACAGGAAGCCATAAAGAAGGAAAATGGTTATTTAATTAAGATTGAAAAATATAAATATTATTTTACTTTCTTTTTATTAGTAATTTTACTTTCTTTTTTTAATTAATTATTTTTTTATTAAAAGTTTATTTTTCTAATTAATAGATATATTAAATTTAATATTAAATACTAACTGAGTTAGATGATGACCATAATAATTGTTGATATAAAAGAGGAGAAACATGAAGACACATTATAAATAGTAAAAAAAATAAAAAAAAAAATCTCAAATTAAAATAACTTATCTCATAAAAGCAAAGAAGATTGAGAAAGATAGTTTAGGATAAAGATAGATTGATTCATGTTAAGGTAAGCCGCAGTGACCATGAATTTTCCATACTCAGTAAATCTTCTAGCCTAAAGGGATGAATCTTTATAAACAAGGATCTCATTCCCATAGACCAAGTTGAATTCAGGAAAGAGGTTCAAAAGGTAAAGGAAGCCAGAAAGAAAGAAAATGGGCAATAATTGGAAATAGGAAGGTTGTTATTAGGGATAGAGACCAAAATGAGAGTGATAAATAGGAACTTGGAACACTATGGAACCTGTTTTAGAATTGTCATGAATTTCCATTGCATAAAGATCCTATGTTAAGTTGGATCCCAAGTGAAATGGTTATTGTTTTCATAGTTGAAACTTGGGAACATGATGAGTCAAAGGTCCCTCTCACCGATGGATTTGTTCTATGGTCCACATGGAGCAAGAAGTCCTCTAGTAGAGAAATTAGAGGTATAGCTTGTTATATAAAAACAATGTTTTCCATCGCACTTGACTTCACAAGACAAAGTCCCTCGATTACTACATTTGGATCGAAATATCTGACACTAATGCTAAGAGAATTTATATCACAATAAACTCTACTTTTTATAAGAAAAACAATCTAGATAAGAATTGCCCCTATAATACCCTAGAACGCGATATTCATAATCTAAGGAAAGAAGTAATATCCTCTTGTTAGGAGACTTCAATGCTAGAATTGCAACTAAGCAAGCTATTCTTCTAAGTAATTACTCCAACCCTAATCCTCTTTGGATAGATGAGGACCTCGATTTAACTAGTAGATTCAAAATAAACTTTGAAGACCATACCAAAAATTTATTTGGTATTGAGTTAATCAAGCTCAGTAGTTCCCAAGACCCTATAATTTGTAATACCATAATCAAGTGGCCAAAATCTAATCAGATGACTTGTATTCATGGGATTAGCAGTAGTGTCATGAATTATGTGATATTTGATATTCTTGTTTCCAACGAAATTGTAAATTTTGACCTCTCAAATGACTATGAGCTTGATTCTAATCACATTCCTTTATCATTAACTCTAAACTTTGACATGCACAATAGCCAAATGCAAGAGAGTTATGATAGCCGAAGACACCTACTCTTTGAAAAAAGTAATATGGGACTCTTCTTAGAGGATTTAAAATGGGATTTATAATTTTTAACTTATAAGGATAATATTGAGCATCTCTATCATAATTTTACTACAATCGTCTCCACTACCATCAGGAAGTTCTCTATCAAGGTGACATATAAAAAGAATAATAGAACTACCAACCATCGTTATGGTAATGATTTAAAATTGCTAAAAATTTGATCAGTGATGCTCATAATGAAAAGTTAAAAATTGATAAGATAAATTTGTACAAAACTATTATTAAAAGAAAGAAAAAATGTTATATAAATAGGAAGCAAGAACAACTACTTCCCCTTTCTAAAGTTGATTACAAAAAGTTTTGGAGAAAATTTCTAATTCGTAAAAATAAAGAAAATAATGTGTGATCCCCTTAAATAATTGAAATATCTACCCTAAAAACCTTTATAAGTCCTCTAATTCCAAGGGCATCATTTTGATTGCTCCCATAAATGGTGATATATTTTCTTTAAAAGACATTGAATTTGGGATTAAGCACCTCACTAATGGGAAAGCTAAGGATATTGAAGGCTATCAAATTGCAATTTTTAAAATGGGAGGGCCTGTCCTCATCCCTCACATAGACAATCTCTTAAATTTGGTGATGAAGCAAGGATTTTCTAAGCCTTGGACCCAAATCCTTATTGTTCCTTTTTGGGATGGAGTCCACTGGGTTTGTTTTGGGGTTAAGATAACCCAATTTTTGGTACAATTTTTGTCAATAATGTAAAGTTTTCACAGTTTGTGGATGCGGAGCGCATAGATGAATATGAGTCAAAGGGGCTTATACCCTTGTTTTATGTAAAGTTTGAGTCGGTTTTGGGATTCACCCATGGTCCGCAGACCATAGCATTGTATGAAAAAGGCTACAAATAGTGAATCTTAGCGAAGATACAAGTAGATTTAGATGGAGACTTAGAAGTGATAGCGAGAAGAAGTGGGTAAGATAGGAGAAGAAAGGCTCTACAACTGAGTGCGCAAAGGCCTAGGTAGAGTCTGCAGCTGAGTGCGTGGGCCCCTACAGTTGTGTGTGTGGGGAATTTTTGAGTCTATAACCTTGAATTGAAGATCAATAAAGATAGTTTACAAAGAATTCTTGCGTATTTATGTTTATCTATGTTTTTGTTAATGTTATATGTTGTCGATGAATGATGTGTTTTATGGAATATTGATTGAATGTTATGTGATTCTCTTGAATAAGTGTTAATGATGTAAAGAATTCATGTATAAGAACTTTCGTGAAGACTCTAATGAATTCTCTGATGTTTATTAATAACTTAAGTAAATTTGCACGATCCCTAATTTATAATTGTTCTCTGATGTGTGTAAGTAGACAAATTGACTGTTAAAGGTCCATAAGGATGGATCATAGACCTTTGCGAAGGCTTGAAGGCTGTTTACTAGAGTTGCAGTGACGATCCCTAAGAGCGTATCGATCTGCGTGAAGGCAAATATAAAGAGTTGAAACACATCACATTAGTCTCTGGATGTAGAAACTTGGTTCTTTCATCCCCCCATATTGCTTCGAGCGAGACTACAGCCTATGCTACGCAGGTTGTTGCTGAAATGGCCAGTAGTGTATGGTTTTGTTGGTTGGCGCAACTAACTCTTAACTTGGGACCCCCTAAGCCAGCAAATGGTTCCATTGCCAAGACCAAGATTTGATTGAAAGAGATGTGTGATGTCGCATCATTGGAATCCGACCAAGAAAGAAATTGAAAAGTGGTTAGATCAGAAGATTCACGAGTTCGCGACACAAGAAAATAGGAATCCGCGCCCGTCGAAGGAAGAGTGGTTGAACATGTATCTGTATACAAAGATACATGAGATATTCTTCTGCACTTTTCCCCTTGAACTATATCAGTGGTTAGCTAAATTAACAGACAGTCAAGGAAGGTGGAAGCTCGACAGTCCTATAGTGTGGAATCCAGAATTAGTGTGACGGTTAGAAGCTTCTGAAAACAATATCGCTCAGGCTGTTGATCATTGACCCGATCAAATTATGGGAGGATTTGCTATGGAATTTGCAGTTGATACCTCGATAAGCTATAGCGAAGCGGAGCAACGATTTTTCAAATGTTCACGAGGTAAGTATTTAAGATCATTGAATACTTGGATTAAAATGCTATTATGTGAAAAACGGGTGATGAATTTACCTTGATGTTCAGAGCTACGTGAAGTAGACAGTTCTTTAGAAATCGCGAAGGATCAGGACCAGAGTATAGTCCATTGATTGGACCTCCTCCAAGTGATGATGAAGGGGTGGAACAAAATTTGCCATGAAGCGTTGTTCAACTAATCACTCAGGGGATTCCTTGCGTAAATCATCCATCCACTCTACCTCTGCCTCCACCTCCATCGCATACAGCTTCACCCACATCTCCACCTGCACCACCACCATTCAACATGGAAAACGCAATGAAGCTGTCAATTTTCAAGGGCATAGGGAGTGAAGATACATAGCAGTTTTGGTTTGTTGTGAATGCTATGTGGGAAGTGCAACAGATTACTGATTACAATATAAAGAAGGCACAATTGGTTATCGCTCTGCAGGATCGTGCACTAACTTGGTATATTAAGTATTGTTCTGATAATCCTCTTGCATCGCTAGCAAAGACTAAGGCGACTTTGAACAAGGAGTTTAGTAAGCCTAAGTCTAACTCACATTCAGTAATCAGATTCAAACAAATCATTGTGAGGGTCGATGAGATGCCTTGGGCATTAGATCAAAGGTTGAAGTGTTAGATTCGAGAAGCTAACATGCAACTCACAGATAGTCAGCATCATGAATGATTTATAACTCTGCTTTTGCCCCACCTAAGAATTGCTCTGTCACAAAAGAAGATGGAACATAGGAAGAAGCCTTGGAAATCTTGATGAGGTTACATGCATCACTTATTTAGGATGCCACCTTGGGGGTACAGAAAATCCACTCTCAATAACATACCCTACACCTAGAATTACAGTTTGAATAAAGACAAGGAGACTAAATCGGAAGTGCACATAGAAGTCTGGTGTTTGAAGTGCAAGGGCCAAAGGCATGATAAAGACCATTGTCCCATGTACACGAATTATATTATAGGAGTCGGACAAATTCCCCTAAAGTCAGAAGCCCCAGTAGGGTTGAGCATGGGGGCTGCGTTGTGGTGTTCTATTTGTCAAGTTACTGGACAACATGCGATGGATAATTTCCATTTACTTCAAAAGTTTGTCCAGACACCTCAGTAGTTGTTTTGTAACTTCTACAAATCTATAGGCCGCGATGAGTACCACTGTCGAAGCTATGAGTTGATGATGGAAATAACACCTACATACCGGATGTAAGCAGAAACTCAACCTCTAGATTAGGGTGTCAAAGGGGTACGCGAAGGTTATTAGGGACGAGGATGGGGCCGAGCAGGAGGAGGACCTGGGAGAGGCCGGGGTTAGATTATTTGTTACAATTGTGGACAACTAGGGCACTATGCACAAGAATTCCAGAATCAGACATGCCTATCATGTCAATACTGCAGCTAGTTTAACCATACTATAGAAGAGTGACAGGTGCTGATAGCTAAATGCAAGAGAAGAAAGCACATCCTACACAGAACTTATAGTTGATGAGATCTGAGCCCTGCGAGGAGGATCAAAGTGTGAATATAGTGCTAAGAAGTGGAATAACGACTGGCGATGGCAAAGGTAAACAACCTAAAGAGGATGGATGGGTCTGCAAGGCACCAAAGAAGGAAGTTGGATTTGATCTAAATCGCGCTAACTAAAATTTTATGGAAGCCAACAAGATCATTGTTGAGGCCTCCACCTCAGGAAGCTAGAACAAGGTGCAAGAAACCAACGTGCTTGCAGAGGTTGATCCCTCTATCCTCACTACATTTTTGGAAGCCTGCATAAAACCATTGCGATATAGCAAAGCTGTGGAAGGCCTGCAGGAATTAATACACAAATATGCCAGGAAAGAGAAGGTCACTGATGGACACTGGGTGGTCAGAAAAATTGGCAAACATAACGCATGAATAGGGCGCGAGATGATGCTCATTGCGTTGATAGGTGATTATGATATGGACTAGGTCATCTTGGATCTGGGGTCCGATGCGAACGTATTACCAAACAGACATGGGAATGGATGGGGATACCTACGCTGTAGTGGTCTCCAATTCAACTTAGGATGGTGAACCAATAAAAAATCATCCCCATGGGATAGTTATATGGACTAACAGTCGATATAGAAGGTGCGAGCGCGATGGCCGACTTTGAGGTTAGAGAAATTGTTGATGACAGTAATCCATACCTCGCGCTCCTGGGAATTGACTAGGCCATTGATATGAATGGGGTCATCAATTTGAAGAAGAGGACAATGTCGTTTGAAAGAAAATCACTTCGGGTTGTAGTACCATTGGACCCTGCAGAAGGGGCACGATATACTGAACCAGTCCACGATTATGAAGGAAGTGATGATGAATTGGATCAAATCTAAAAAATAACAGTGCAAGATCAGGACTGGATCAATCCAACGATAGATGGGAGGATTTCATGGGATCAAGAGAGTTCTTGCACCTCTGCTTCAGATGAGGAGTTACATTAGCAGAATCACTTCCATGAAGTGTCTTCATTGCAATGCAATATGTTGACGAAGTCGCTGCATTGTGTTTCGTCAGAGGTAAGGAAATTACCCTATTATGATGCTTTAACTGACATTGATCTGTTTTCGGATGAATTTCAGCACGAAGTCCCTGAGGGTCACCTCTTCCAAGCATTAGAGTTGGCACTACATGCTATGCCTGCACGATGGTGGCGTAAACATAAGGATAGTTTTGTTGAATGGTGAGATTACAAAAGAATGATGAAGTTGTGGTTTGGGTGTGTTAACACCAGAATGACTAAGAAATATAATGGAAGGGATGATCTGCCTAATCATCTAGCAAAATGGAACAACACATGGGGGATGGAACCGCAACTAGAGTGGATACACATATTTTTCCATACTTTGGATACAATTCCCATGAATTGGTATCTGGAAACAGAGCTTTGCCATGGCACTGCGGAATGGGATATATTGAAGGAAGGGCTCTTATTGACCTTCAGGTTTGAAGACGGTTTCGTAAGCATCAATGAAGCAATACAAGAGATTAAGGTGGTTATCTTCAGAATGCTGAAGGAACTTATGGAATGGAGCCAACTAGATTGGAGAACCTAGCTACACCATGTGCTGGAATGTTATAATGTGACCACTAAAGAAGAGGTTGAAGATCCGAGAAACATTAATATCCCAGAGGCAAACGACATTGTGAAGTTGAAGGCCCACAAATACAAAACCTAGAAATCTCTGTGCCATTGAGGACAAAGCAAGTAAACATTGGCACTGAAGCAGAACCGAAGTTCATGAAGATTTGAGATTATTGGGACGACGTTACCATGGATAAAGTTGCTGAGTTACTCTGCGAATACTAGGATCTCTTCCCTACTAAATTTTCAGATTTGAAGGGCATAGTTGGCTATCTGGGCGTTATGAATCACTCTTAATCCAGACACGAAGCCTATTAAACAAAGGTTGTATCACCTTAATCCTAAATACTAGGAAAAGGTTCGCCAAGAGTTGGATAAGATGTTGGAGGCAAGCATCATAGAAACAGTTGAAGAATCTGATTGGGTGAGTTGATGGTGGTTCAAGAGAAGAAACAAAAAGGTGAAATAAGGATTTGCGTAAATCTACAGAAGCTTAATGATGCGTGTGTCCACGACCCATTCCCATTGTCATTTATAGATGAAGTGTTATACAATGTTGGAGGGTAGGAGGTATATTCCTTTACTGATGGGTTTTCTAAGTATCATTAGATTAAGATCGTGCCTGAGGATAGGAGAAAAACGACCTTCGCGACAGAGTGGGGTTGTTTTCAGTACACTGTGATGCCATTTGGACTCAAGAATATGCCTGCGATATTTTCCCGCATCGTCATAGAAGCATTCAAGGAGTTCATTCATAAGTTCCTGGAATTCTACTTTGATGATTGGACAATGTTTGGATTTGTGAAGCACCATGTAGAAAGTCTGTGCCTGATGTTGGATACATGTCGCAGATACCAGATCACATTGAATTTGAATAAATTCATATTTTGTGTTCCCTTTAGGATCTTGCTGGGTCACGTGGTGTGCAAGCAAGGATTGATGGTGGACCATGCAAAGATTGTGGTCATAGTGAATTTGGAGGCCCCTAGGAACATCAAGTAGCTACGCGTGATGTTGGGACATATGGGATATTATAGAAAAATTATCAAAGTTTATGCTCAAATTACTGCACCCATGGAGAAACTGTTAAAGAAGGATGCAACATTATGTTGGAATGAAGAATGCTAGCACAACTTAGTGGTGTTAAAATAAAAGATGGTCACTGCACCGATTTTGGTATTTGCTAATTGGAAAAAGGTGTTTCACATACATGTGGATGCCTATTGCATTGCGTTAGGTACAGTGCTAGCACAGGCCGGTGAAGTAGAAATCGATCATCCTATAGCCTTCGCAAGTAGGAAATTATCGAAGGCCAAGAATAATTATTCAACGATTGAGCGAGAAGGATGGTGATGGTGTATGCGCTGCAAAAATTCAGGCATTATCTATTATGAGGGCATTTCAAGATGTACACAGATCATTCTGCCTTGAAATACTTGGTCAACAAGCCTGTTTTGGGGGGGAACATCTGCAGATGGTTTCTATTATTTCAGGAGTGTGACTTTGAAGTCATTGTGAAGCTAGGGAGGTTAAATCGAAGACATGACCATCTGTCGCAGATCAAAATAGGAGAGGAGCATAATAATCTAGAGGAAGGGTTGCCAGAAACACAACTCTTTGCGCTGCGCATGGCGGATGATCATTTTGCAAACATTATTCACTTCTTGACTACGGGAATGACATCGGAAGGATATACAAGTCAGTAAAAGAAGGAATTAGTAGTGCATGCGGCCGATTTTTCAGTCATTATGGGACATCTTTATAAGATGGGTGCAAGTGAAATATTGTGAAGATATGCACTAGACATTGAGCAGGATAGCATTCTCGTTAAAGCTCATGAGGGAGCTGCAGGAGGTCGTTATGCAGGCAAGGCAACTGCGTAGAATATTTTGTGCGTAGGTCTATGGTGGCCTACCTTGCACAAGGATTCCAAGGTGTATTGTAAGGAATGTGATGCATGTTAAAGAACCGACAAACCATCACGAAGGGATGAGTTACAACTACATCCTCAAGTATCTTTGAGGCATTTGAGAAATGGGTGATTGATTTTATTGGGCCAATTCAGCCCTCGGGAAAGAATACAGGTGCATGCTATATTATCACTACGACGGGATGTCTAACCAAATGGGCAGAAGCACAGCCGGTTAAGGATTGTACAAGGGCTATGACAAAAAAATTATTATTTGAGTATGTCTTAACCAGATTTGGCTACCCAAAAGTGTTGATGAGTGACAGAGGTAAGCACATTCTAAATGAAATGATCAGCGCATTGAACGAAGAATTGCAGGTCTAGCATCAGAAGAGTACGCCGTATAACCTGCAGAACAATGGAACTATTGAAGCCTTTAATAAGATTTTGGATAACACACTGACAAGGATTTGCAACACGCAGTGGAATGACTGGGATGTGTGCATACCTATAGTACTATGGACTTATAGGACTAATTGTAAGAAGCTGACAGGGAGAACACCGTTCAGATTAGTATATGGGGTCGAAGCTATAAAGCCAATGGAGTACACTCTACCTAGTTTGTACATTGCAGCACTGACGGATATGGCGGATCGCAAGGCCTTAAAGGAATGGCTTGCGCAACTAATGGAGATCAAAGAAGATTGATTTTTGGCAGGATTCCATCAACAAGTGCAGAAGGAACACGAAAAAGCATGGCACGATCACCACATCAAGCTTCACACATTCAAGGTAAACGATATTGTCCTATTATATGATAGTAAATTCACTAAATTTCCGAGTAAATTCCAAATGCATTGGTTAGGGCCATATATTGTCAAAGAAATTATAGGTGGAGGTGCAGTTTAGCTCGCGAAGCTGAATGGGGAATCCTTCTCAGGAAAAGTGAATGGAAGTAGGTTGAAGCTGTATACATGGGATCCTTCACAATGACTATATCGCAAAAGGATACTCTTAGTGCTCCAGGCAGTTGCAAGGGAGCGCGGGACTATAAAATACACTGCTTAGCGTGAAGTACAATGCAGTGAGCAGGCTATGCGAATAATGACGAATATGCAACCCAGGAAGTTGCGCTCAGGAAGTTGCACCATGGAGGAAGGTATCACGCAGCATAGACAAAAAATGATTGTTAGGGTTATTGTTCATGACTTGACGACTAGAAGTCGGTTAAGTGGAGCAGGGTGGCAGTATTTAAGGCAAAATGCTTTGAAGATCTATTGCCAAAAAAACATTTATTATTAGATATTGGGGGGAACAGTCTTATTTGAATTCAAAACCCCCTATAAATTACGCGTGTCAGTGCAACAAAGAACACTTTGCACTCTATGAGTTGTTAGTGAATTTCGCTGTCTATTGCCTCTGAGCTGAGCGTTTTGGGAAGAATTCCTATCATGAACAAACATTTCTTTTGAATCCCATGAGTTGTTTATGGAGAGAATAACTGCCACCAACCACGCCAAAGTCCTGAGTTTGGAAGAAATTGTGTTCGGTGCACCAGGACCAAAGGTGTTAAGTGTAGAGGCTACGCTTGTGGTGCCCATGGCACCAAGGCTGAAAAAAACCATGACCAAAGACAAACAACCTGCAACGGAAGAAAAGCAACCTGGAACAAAGGAAAAACATAAAAAGTTGGTGTCAATGTGTGCATCCCCTAGGAAGCATACTGAAACACAAAAGAATAAGAAAGATAAGCAACCAGAGAAAGTAGTGGACCTAGAGGTGGAAGAAGCCCAAGGAACATAATATATTGATGCTGAAGGAGCAGAACCCATGATAAGGCTACCCAAGTATATCCCTCTGCAGAAGGGAAAAGCAAAGGTCATGAAGGACCCAGATGCCAAGAAATTTACAATATCCACACCCCTGCTACTTGAGCAGGTCCCTTTTGAAGGCCCTTGGCTCGCAAGGGTCCCATTGTTAAAAATGGAGGATTGGGACCTTGCAGACCATGCTAAGTTCCCACACTTGGCGATGGAAAAATATATGAGGAGGGTTTATTATGAAGAAATAGGTGTTACAATGTTGGAAATGGAGGAATGGGTCCATGGTGTCGAGCAATCAGGGTTGCTCAATTTGCTATGGGTGCCACATTACCACTGCACCCCCATTAATACGATATGTGTGTGCCAACTTCTCACATTGGTGCATGATGGATGTTTATGGCTAGGAGGGCCTATCCCCATTATAGACATGCTCATTCACAGAATCATGCACCTGCCTTATAAAGGCGTTAACTCGGCTAAGGCGTTAGGCGAAAAGACTGGGGAAAAACACCTTGCAGAAAGGATGAAGAGGGATTACAACCTCCTTAAGAAGTTGTGAGGGTATTCCATTATTTCCATAACGGACCCGACCATTCAATTGGCTGCCCAAATTTTAGCAAGGAAGGTGATGAGAAAATGTCACGTGGACGAAGTTCCAGTAATTGTAGTTTCCCTTGCTGCGTAGTGTGCAAAAGGCATCCAATTTAATTGGGCAAGATACCTCTGTTAGGAGTTCCTAGCGAACTACAGAGAGGCCCAAGATGAAACTAAGTTGTTTCACTACACTTGGTTGTTGTTGTCAATTGTGCTCGTTGCATGGGAATTGCTGGAGGATAACCAATTTCCTCCGCTCGAGGAAGGATTGCGTGAGGTAGCGCAATTTGCTTCCTTATCGTCTACAAAGGATGCCATGTTGATTACAAAGGCGAAGATTTTTGGGTTCTTATGGAAATGAATCTACACATAGGCATCAATAAACATCCAAGGTTCTCCCCAACCTTGTTCATGCATCTGTCATCCTATGCGACATTCAAGGCTAACTTCCACAGAGTCTATATCTAAGCGTAGAAGGATCCAGAGCAAAAATGGCACCATTTTCCCTATTTGGTGTCAAAATCGGATGTGCAGGAGAATGTATCACAATGGCTTGCAGAGTGGTGCACCCCATCAGGCTTAGTTGTTGGACCAAGCATGGGTGTGGAAAGTTCTGCTACGCAGAAACTTAAGAAGGCTGCGCGCACCCTAGTAGAATAGAAAAAGAAGGAAGCCACAAAAAATCCTCGCGTGGAGAAAGAACGCATTGCTAAGGAGCAGGCAGAAGAAGAACAACACGAGCCACAGAAAGGTGACAAGTCACCTTTGCTGGAGATGGAGGAAGAAGAGTTTTCAGGACAAGGCGACGGAGGAGATGAGGGGTGAAGAACCCCATTTATTTTGAAAAGACGTGGCAAGGAGTAGCAAGGTGGAACACAAAAGAAGAATAAATTTGATAGAACCTAGGTTGATTCCATGGTACTAAAAAAGGGCGATCTCGATGAGATCGAGGATAAAACTTGATACACTGCCATAGAAGTGTTGTAGCAATCAAGAAACAATACATGCAAACATTGGGGGTGTTCAAAAGGATCTGCGAGAGTTGCAACTCCAAGCAAACATAATCTAGGAAGTTGTTGGGAAGACGAGGGGTGCGCAAGCTAGTATGGCTTGAGGAAAGAATACACTCGTGGAGATTGCCTAGCTGCAAGATGTAAGATTATTCGCTTTACCTAAAGGATCAATCCACGTTGAAACAGATGAACTACGTGCATTGCTTCATAAAGTCACAAAAATGGGATTGAACCTTGCTGCGCTATCACTTGACTCTCTACATGCATTGCTACAAGGAGTCGTAGAAAAGCTCAGGATTAAAGAGAAACAAGCACTCCCTGCTGTCAATGAGATTAAATTCAATAATCAGCAACTATTCACTGAAAAGACACAGGCTCCAACGGAAAAGGAGGCACTACAGATGCATAGTTTGCGTCTGAAGTTAGCAGTAGCAGAGGCATGTAAGACAGTGCCTAAGCTTCACATTCTGAAGGATGCACAACGAGAAGCCAAAATTAGGAAACTCACCGCGGGTGTGCGAGAGGATAAAGTAGAGGTTAGATGACTCATGTTTGAGCTCAACATAAATATTACAGAGCTTTAGTTAAATTTTTATCCCACAACTTCACCTGAGGTTTGGGAGCAATGCAGAGTTGTGATAAAAGAAAGCATGGCTACCTAGATACCAGAGTCACTGACTGTGCGATGCTATTCGAACAGGCTATGGAGCTAGTGACCAATCTGAAGGAGGATCAAAACCTTCATACGTTGAACATAGGGGTAAGGGAGTTGCTTCTCCAATATGATGAGGTTAGGGTGACTACGCACTCCTTAGCACCAGCACAATGCCTTGCCAAGTTACGGGAAGGAAAACTACTACTAGCACAGGTGGAGGAAGCACAGAAGAAGGAGGACTTGCTAAAGGCCAGGTTGTAGCCTTAGTTGGAGCAAGCTTATCAGGTCATGACTACCAGTCACAATAAGCTTAAAGGACTACAACAAAAGCAACAAATGATGAGGTTGGACGTAGAAGGACCAACCACGAAAAATTTGGTCAAGGAAGTTCAATAGGCAGCAATGCAGAGCATTTTCGAAGTTGGAGTGGTCCAAGTGGAGTTAGGGGATCTTCGTAGTAAGATCACAGTGCTAGAAGAGTGACTCGAGGGTGAGTCACGATATTTGTGTTGGGTGCCTATTGGGATGGGGTCCCCTGGGTCAGTTTTGGGGTTAAGATAACCCAAGTTTTGGTACAGTTTTTGTAAATAATGTAATGTCTCCACAACTTGTGGATGCGAAGCACGTAGATGAATAAGAGTCAAAGGGGCTTAGCTCCTTGTTTTATGTAAATTTTGAGTCAATTTTTAGATTCACCCATGGTATGTGGACCATGGCATTGTATGAAAAAGGCTATAAATAATGAGTCTTAGCAAAGAGACAAGTAGATTTAGATGGAGACCTAGAGGTGATAGCGAGAAGAAGTGGGGAAGATAGTAGATGAAAGGCTCTGCAGCTAAGTGCGCAGAGGCCTAGGTAGAGTCCGCAGCTGAGTGCGCGGACCCTTGCAGCTGTGTGCATAGGGTAGTCTTGAGTCTGTAACCTTGAATTGAAAATCAATAAAGACAATTTCTGAAGAATACTTGCGTATTTATGTTTATCTATGTTTCTGTTAATGTTATATGTTGTCGATGAATGATGTGTTTTATGGAATATTGATTGAATGTTACATGATTCTCTTGAATAAGTGTTAATGATGTACATAATGCATGTATAAGTACTTTTGCCAAGTCCCCGATGAATTCTCTGAAGTTTATTAATAACTTAAGTAAATCTATGTGAACCCTAATCTAGGACTGCTCTCTGATGCACGTAAGTAGACAAATTGATTGTTAAAGGTCCGCAAGGATGGATCATAGACCTTCGCAAAGGTCGAAGGCTCTTTAAAAAAGTTGTAACGACAAGCCCTAAGAGCGTATCGATCTACACGAAGGCAGATTTGAAGAGTTGAAAGACATCATGCTAGTCTCTGGATGCAAAAAATTGGTTCTTGCATCCCCCCATACCACTTCGGGTGATACTGTAGCCTGTTCTACGTAGGTTGTTGCCGAAAGGGCCAGTAGTGTAGGGTTTTAATGGTTGGCGTAGCTAACTCTGAACCTGGGTTAGGACCCCCTAAGCCAACATTTCTATCTTTAAAAGTGGGATAAAAGCATTCCTTCCAAATACAAAACTATTATGATTAGCTACATTTTAGCCAAGTTGTATAGGTTTATTTTGGTAAAAAAGATTAGCATATGGCTTGAAAGCCATAGTAAAAGAGTTAAAGACCAAGCTAGATTTAGGAGACATCATTCAATTGTGACCATCTTGTTATTCCCATGATCATTGCAAAGGAATATTGCAATAATAAGATTGGCCTCTTTTGTTGTTTTGTGGACTTTAGAAAAGTTTTTGACACCGTTCCTATGACAAAGTTATGGAAGAGGTTGGAGGAGATAATGGTTCCTCCCAAGCTTAAGGGTTTTTGTGACAAAGCTATATGAGAGTGTTATTGACAAGATTAAGACCACTAAGGTTTGGAAAGAAGAAATTAATTGCAATATCGGAGTCAAGCAAGGGTGTCCCTTATCCCCTACCCTTTTTGGAATTTATATTGATAAGCTTGAAGAGTGTTTAGAAGATGCAAGATGTGTTGGTCCCACGTTCACTAGCATCATCATAACTCTTCTCCTTTATGATGTCAATATTTTCCTTTTGGAAAAGAGTTGGAAAATCTTAGCAAACAATTAGGAATCCTCCAAGACATTTTCTCCAAGATGGGTATGACTATTAACACTTACAATACTAAAGTCATGATAATTAAATCCAAAAATAATACATATGATAGTTTCATTTACAATAATAGCTACTTGGAGGAAGTTCCTTCATATCTAGGAATCAACATTCACCAACTTAATTGGAATTATACCATTGAGAAGAGAATAAGTGGAGGGTGGAAATCTTACTACAGGCCTAAAAAAATTCTAAGTCAACATATATTTGGATTTGGGATTAAAAAAAGTTCCACTTTGGGACTCTTGTCACCCCTGTTATTTTATATGGATGTGGGGTTTGAAGTTTCCAGGGAATCATGGAAGAAGATTGAGTAGATATAAAAGCATTTTATAACCTATAACCTTAATATTAAAGGATGTACTCCCTACCCTATCCTCCGAATTGAATCTAGCCTTTCCCCTATTGAAAGCATGGTTATGATTAGGTATATCATGCATAAGCAGAAGTTTTAATGATGAAACACATTCGATTGTTTTGATGCTTATCATGGATTGATGTATATCCACATTTTTCATCCATTTAATTTATATGGCTACACTAGTGTTATATTTAAAAATAATAAAATAATATTTACATTAACAAATTAAAAATTACGAATAACAAAAGAAAAATGTCAAAATAGTTCAATTTCCACCTTAATTTTTACATGAAACTTTATATAAAGAGAGATATCTAATATAATATGAGGGAGATATCTAATTTCGTTAGTACTTAATATGATATTGGAAAATACCACGTAAAAATAATATTATTGATACTGCATCATGTGTAATTCATTCTATGTTCAATAATGTAACATCTAGTACATATATTGTTATGCTTACAAACAAGTTATGTAAATGTGCAATCTAGTGTTTAATTATGTCCTGATTGTAGTATTGGTGTATGAATATTGTGCTCAATATTTAAAGTTATTAGTCATGTAATTGATGCTTTAATTGATATTAAAATGAGTGATCATGCATTATGATTGATTACATATATCTGTGCGTGTTTGTGTGTTTTATTTAATGACAAAAGTTGTAATTTTTACTTAATTTAGTTTTGAAATTTAAATTTTCTAGAGAAATATGATGGTCCAGAGTCTTGAAATATGGAGTCTTCAATTTCACCCACTTGACGTGAACTGCCATACACATACACCACTAAATTTAATGACAAACCCTTATGATTGGCAAAAGCCCCCTTGATTTGATTGGTTATTAATGCAACCGGGAGATATAGTCATGACCTTCCTTTCTCTTGAGTCAAAAGGGTAATGTGTGAATGAAGGAAGCATGCGGGGGATGAGGGGGAGTCGGAAGGGGTGCCCTCTCATCCATACCCAAGGCGAAACATGTCGACCATAAATATGTTGGCCAATTCAAACAAGGGGTTTGAATGAGTTCTAGAGAAATTTCATGTAGCTTCAATGTGAGTTTGAAACTCATGAAGAGCATTCAACCTATGCTAGAATGCTATTCTCTCTTTGATTTGGACCTTGGATTACCGGTTTGGACATAGAAAGATTAAATTAGAAACTTTTGGTTCTTGTTGAGACTATGAAACCATAGGTGCCTATTGTAGTTGTGAAACCACTAGTGCTTGTCTCCTACCATGAATCCACACATACAACAAATCGCTGGTGTTTGTGGTTAGTTGTGAAACAACTAATTCTTGTTGTGGATGTGAAACCACCAGTGCTTGATATACCACTATTAAACCACTTGCAAGTTGTGCCCATCTCTCAGTCCAAGTGGTGTTTCCCTTGTGAAATTAATTCATCAGAATTTGGACCTAGCACGGGGGTGGTCAGTTACGAGACAAAACAATGTAACTGGCCTATGGTTGGGAGGATTGCATGAAGCCTTTCTCCAATTACTTGTGGAATTTGACTTAATAAAAAATTAGAACTTTCTATTCCTTCATTTTATGAACTTTGCATTATGTTGATTTATAATTACCAATTAATATATATGTTTTTGCAGGTGCTACTAATAATTTCTTTTTGACTATATAATCATGATTATTATTGACCTTGGATGTTCATGTTCATTTAAATTTGTTTGGTCATGCAATTCCAATTACTGATTTAGAATTTATAGCATATATCATATTTTAGAGAATACTAAAATCATGTCATGGATTGATGTGCTTGAGATATTGAATTGGTACTGTGATTTGAAAGAAAAGAAGTCTTAGATCTTACCACTATTATTTGAACGTACAATGGTTTCTAAAAATGATGTGAATTATAAAGTGTGGTGGCATGTTCCAAATTTAATCAACTGATGATGTATGAAAGTGGTCTCTGTAAATAACCACTAAATTAGTGTCCATATACAACTAAATTATGTGTCCTGGAAAATTAATTGGGTCACACCTCCTTTCTGGCCTTCACACTACCATTTGAGTGGATGAGTTCACCCCAAAAGGAAATCATGCATTACCAATTTTGGCTTAGAGTATGCCTCAAATTTATGCAGTTTTGGATAACTAACAATTGGATCATCAGACCTTAGTCATCGAGATGGAAGGCAATGTCATTAACCAATTGGTTTCAATTTTAATTGATCCAAGAATTAACCTTAGTTATATTATCCCTAAATTTGTAAAATATTGTACAATTCAAAAGAAATAGCATACCAAGCTGTGGTTGGTCCAGTTGACCAGAGGATCTAAGAATAAAGTAATAAAGTTAGTAGAATCATGACACCAAGAACTGGATGGCATGCCTACAATAGTGAACCTCAACATCCTTCCGTTGGATTCATATAATGTATTAATTGGAATGGATTGGTTGGCATCCCACAGGACCAAAGTGGATTGTTACAGTAAATCATTTGAGTGACTTGATGATGAAGGATAAGGTAAGACACTACAATTTAAGAAAAATCATATTTATATCAAACAGATTTATGTATTGCAGACAAAGAAATGTAGTTGGAAAGGGTGAAATATCAAATTTACCACCTAAGAGATACATCGATTTCACTATTGATATAATTCTCGGTTCAGTGTCAATCTCTAAGACACTATATCACATGAGCACTCCAGAATTAGTGTAATTAAAACTGAAGCGAAAGGAGATGTTCGTTAAGGGGTATATCAGACCCAGTGTGTCACCCTAGGGGGCACCATCTTTATTTTTGAAGAAGAAAGATTGCATGTTGTTTGGACTTTACTTACTAAGGTAAGTTAAGATTTTAACTCCTTTATCAACCCGAGAAAGTACACTTAGATCACTCATCTAATGTATATAGATCTAGAAAGATCTGGGATTCTAATGATAGCCTAGTGAAATGAAATTAACAATGCTCTCTTACAAGAGATCCTTCCTTGTATTATCAAGCACTTAAGCATTAATTTACATGAAAACAAATATAATGAAATTCTGATTGCTTAGGTAACAAAAAGAGAGTATTAATTCCTTTATTAGGGGTTCCACAATTCCTTTACAAGAATTTTGTTCTATAGTGTCCCTTCCAAAGCAATTTCTAAGACTTAGCTATTCAAAGCAATATTAAAGATGAGTAGTTCTAGAAATCAAATAGTAAGTGATTCTTTTACAAGATTCATTCAGCTAATTACTAATTGAATTATGCATTCCAAATCATGAATTATGAATTAACTCTGAAATCAAAATCATGAAATAACAAGCATGTTTGTTAATCTTTAAGATGGATATTGGTTGAGTCCTTTTACAAGGCCCTTTCACAAGGCCCTTTCACAAAAAATACAAATCTTTCAATTAACAAATTTTAATGGCATAAACTTGAAGCACACAAATGAAATAGCAAACTCTACATATCATATTTATCAATGCAATTTAGAAAGAAAACTAAATAAGGAGTGTACCAGCTCTGTAGTGGGGGCCCTTCCACACTTCGCAAGCACACTATAAGCTAACTCAAGTGAAGAAGATTATTGGATCTGAAAGCATAGGCTGAAGTCAATGCTGTAGCTCTGAATTTAAATTTGAAAATCACAAGTCACACATAGGATGTTCCACGTTTCTCATAAATAAAAAACTAACTGTCTAGTTCTCCCTTTGAGCTATTTATCACCAATTTCCATAACAAAAAGAAACTATTCATCATCCCCAATATCCTAATGGAATATTATTAGCTGCATCAAAGGAGGTTGAAATTGGTTTAAACCCTCCATTTAGTCAAAAATATCAAAGAAAATAGAAATTCTATTCACAAAATCTAGAAATTCTGTTGAAGTGGTTGGGTTTGACCAACGTTGACCAGACACTTATTTCCTTCAAATCCAAAAGTAATCCACCATCCGTGTAAATTTATCTTCATGCCCACAATCTTCAAATTCGCCAACCTGTTATGCAACATGTCAAACCATGGAGTAATTACAGGAAGTTACAACATCTTGTAATTTTCTAGAAAATGTCATTTTTAACACAATAATTTCAAAAATTAAAAATAATGATAATGAAATCATATCATTTAGTTTCTAAGGGTTATGGATGAAATATAAAGGTTAGATGGTAAAAAATGATGAACAAAAGAGGATTTTTAAGTGAAATGGACAGTCATAATTTGATACCAACATTCCCCCAAACTTTGGATTTTGCATGCCCTCATGCAAATGAATTCTAACCTATCAAACTCTTCCTTCTACCTCTGCTACCTGAAGTAAAGCATTGATGTTCATTTGGGATTCATACTCTATCTTCAAAATTTGATACTTGGTTTTAATTGCCTTCTTTTGCTTGTAGATTTTATAGGCCTTCCTATAGATTTGCATTTTATAAGCTTTGAGTTTGACCTTCTTTTTCAACTTTTCATTCTCATCTTGAAATTTATTTCTTTGTATTTTAAGTGTTTCATTTTCTCTTTTCACCACTCTTTCCAAAACTTCGGACTCCATAAGCTGTTGCTATAATTTCTCAACTTTCCTTTCCAACTTTCTTTTCTTCTTACCTGAGAATTTATGTTCTTGTTGTTCCTTTTACTTGTCCTTTATTTCCAATCCTTGTATGTAATCATACTAGGGCTATTATAGAATGTCAACTTCCTCCACTGTTTTCCCTTTCTGATCAAACTTATTCTTTTTGGACTTCCTTGTGTAGGTAGTAAAAATCATATCGTGTTCAACATTCTCAGTTTCCCCTCTTACCATTCTTCTTGTCTTGATACTGTTGTTGGATGGAGTAGAGATACTAGGTCTATGCTCTAAAAATTATTCTTCTATATCATCCACATGAATCAATAACTCTAGATGTTGCTGCTCTTCCTGTAGATTCTACTGCCCTTCCTTCTCTTCATTTGTTATAAATTCATTAGTCACCAATTTTTTTTTCCATGACACATCTATCTTTTGCAATTCAAACTCAATTAAGATTTTCACCAAACCAAAATGATATAGGCTCCTATCCTTGTTTCTTCTTTGCTTTTGTATAGTCTTAAACATCTTAGTTAAGCTTTGCAAAAGAAAATAAGGCAAGCTTATAACACAGTCTCCTCTTAGATGCATTAGCAGTTTGATATGATAAATGAACACTATACTATATCTACCCTCACATGTTATGAATTTCTAAATCACATAGAATATTTCATCCCATGGATGAATGAGCCAACTCCTAGGAATCCTTGATTTCCAATTAACTGATGATACCCTTGTTCTAGATACAAAATGTGTCTAGGTTTTCTCCTTAAACTGCTTTGTTTTGAAATACTTTTCTCCCTCTGGACTTATACCTATAACCTTGGCAATTGTATCCTCTGATACCCTAAAAGATAGGTTTCTTATAGTGGTGCTTTCTCTAGTGAATGAAGAGGAAAATTCCATGGTTGTTAACTCATTGTGCCCACTGAATTTTTCTAGGAGTGTTAACCACTGTTTTTCCCTAAAGATTTCTATGCAGTCGCTATGCACTTTGGAAGGGCCGAATTGTTCTGGTTCTGTTCTTTTTTCCATGTGAAAAAAATTAAAATTGACCTCGTTTTTCCCTACTGTAAGAAAAATGTTGCTGTGAGAAACATTCACTTCTTTTACCCTGTGTTATAAGAAAAAATTACCAAAATTTTTGCAATAAAATTACCTGGGCCTCCGCTATCATATGTGTTATTTTTATGCCTTTTGTCTCTGTTTAAATGAAGGCGCTGCTATTTTTGGATTGAAGGTTCCCTTTCAACCGGTCCTATCAAATTTTCCTTATGCCATGGCCGTATGTTGACATTTTTATTGTCAACATACTCATAACCATATATGCAAATCTCCAGAGACAGGGTTCTTCAGTCATTTGGGGTTTTTGTTTTTAAGGAACGGAGCAACGTTTTCTAAATTTGGCTCTCAACAATAAACATGACACAACATTCCTTTGCCTCATCATTTTCATTAATGATTGATTCCTCTATTCTCATACGACGTGTAATTATGGAATGAACCCTTGGTTTCTTCACTCAGCATCCAAATATCCTTCGATTTCCTCACACAATGTTTACATGATGAGTCTCTGGTTCCTTCATACGACATTTTAATTAAATTTTGAACCTCTATCTACACTCAGCATTTGGATGGTGATAACCTCAGCCTACACTACGTTTTGAATAATGATAACCTCTGCCCACACAACGTTTACTTAATGATAGTCCTGATAGTTTATGAGCAGCGGTCATATATTGAAATGATGAAATTGGGTATGTTATAATGAACTTAGGCAAAAAATCGTGAGAGCATCGGATCATTATAATCTCTCTAAACTAATCATTAATCTTTATTATGACGACATTTTCTCGTCATACCCTTTTTCGATCATTTTTCTTATATTCTAGATTTAAAATTTTTAGGTTGAAAACCATAAAATATATATAAATCCTTCATCTTTTGACCTGATCCTGTTCTTCAAAATTTTGATTTGTAGCTACTAATTTATGGCTTCTGATTTGTAGTTGTTGACTTAATTAGTTCTGAGTATGCATGCTTAGTTTTAGTAGGTCTGTTGGCACATATGACTGTAGGTTGAATTGGTTGAATTAGAAGAGTATGTACAGGATAAAAGATAGGCTTTAAGGATCAGGTTTAGGGATATGTATAGGATAGAAAATAGGACTAATGTACAAGATAAAAATAGGATATAGTCATAGGATAGAAACCTAGTTTTTAAGAGTAGGAATGACTCCTACAGGATATAAAAATGAGCATGTATGATATAGGATAGTCTAAATGTTAGAAATTAAAATCAGTTGACATCATGAACCACTATTTAAAAATTGGAATTAATAAAAGAAATTAAAAGTATTAAAATGAAAATTCTTAGAACCCTCTGATATTTCTTTGTTTGGAAGCTAGCTTTTGTTGTTTGATATGTTCCGGCATAGCAAAATGTGATGGTGTCCATTTCTCTCTTAAGTGTAGTCTCTTTCTTCTTAGGTGCAGTCTTCTTCTTTGAAATCTTCTTCTTCTTAGGTGCAATATTCTTCTTTGTAGATGCAATCTTCCTCTTAACAGATCCCATTCTGATAATGTGCATAGAATAGGTCCCTTTTTTGAGAATTTGTATATAATAGGTCCCTTTCTGAGAATTTGTATATAACAGGTCCCTTTCTGAGAAATTGTATATAACAAGTCCCTTTTTCTGATATGTTCTGAGTTTAAAATTTGATCAAATCCTTTGAAAAATACTGAACAACAATCATTTCTTGTTGAGAATCCATTAGAAAATGTAAAGACAAATCTCTTCCTCTACTGGAGATGAAATTAAGGAGATGAAAAAGCATGAACAAGTTCAAACTTTCTACTCCCTTACTGATGATTTGACTTGTCTTGAAGTCATGTTTATGAAATATAAATTGGAAAATAATTTTATTTTGAAATTCAAATTGAATGAAAAGGAATTCTTACAAGGCAATTGCTTGGTTTTCTCATAAGAATTCGTGTTTAGAGTATGCCATATCTGGTTTTCATTTCTAAACATTTATTATGTTTTATGTTTTTATTTTTTTATTTTTATTTTTAACTTTTAATAAGAGAAAATTGATTAAGGCTTAGATATTATAGTTGACTGCTGTACTATCTGTACCTCCTTTTGCTATGACACTGTCTTCATGAAATCTTCTTTGCTAACAGTCTTGTGATAGATCTTTAGCTTGTGTCCATTCACTACAAATGTTCGTCCTTCTTGGTCAATTGTGGTGAGTTTGATTGATCCATTCTCAAAGACTTCAACGATTTCATAAGGGCCCATCTAATGGGTTGTAAATTTCACTTTGTAGTCTTTGAATTTTGAGTCAAAGAGTAATGCCCAGTCACCAACTTGAAACTCTTTCTTCTTGATCAACTTATCATGCCACTGTCTCCTTTTTTGTTGTATCATTGTTGTCCTTTCCATTGCTTGCTATCTCATCTCGTCCAGCTGATTCAATTCCATGATTCTTTCTTGTTGTGGTTCAGAGAGGTCTATTCCTAAGTCTGCAACCATTGTGTAAGTATGTATTTGAAATTATATTGGCAACATGAATTATTTTCCATACACTAGCTGATAAGGTGTAAACCCTATTGTGTTTTTCCAGGTGATTCTATATGGCTAGAGTGCTTCATTGAGCTTATCTGCCCAACTTTTCCTATTTGTTGCCACTGTTTTAGTCATGCTCACTTCTAGTGTCTTGTTTGTAGATTCCACTTGGCGATTGGCCTGTGGATGGTAGGGTGTACTCCTTTTGTGTTTGATTTTGTACTTGTCAGTGATTTCTTGAACCAGTCTAGAAGTGAATTGAGTCCCTTGGTCTATTACTATCTCTCTGGGCACTCCATATCTAACAAATATTTCTTCAAAAAGGAAATTGAATACTGTTTGTTCAGTTTCCCTTACAAGTGCCTTTTCTTCAGCCCATTTAGTCACATAATTGGTACATACAACAATGTACTTCTTACCTTGGGATGGTGGATTGATGGGTCCAACAAAGTTTAGAGCCAATTTTTCAAATGGCTATAGATGTACTTGTGGCTGTAGTGGCATCTCATTGGAGGTGGTTGGCCTGCCCATATGTTGGCAGTTGTCACAACTTCATAAATACTTCTTTGAATCTTTGAAATTGATGGCCAATAGTAGCCAAGGCTAAGAATTTTGTGTGTTATCCTCTTGGCTAAAAAATGGCCACCACAAGGTTGATCATTGCATGATTTTAGTATGCCTATAATTTCATCTTCTCTAATGCATATTCTAATAATGATATCATAACCAGTATAAAACAAATCACCATTAACCCATGAATATATTGCACTTTGCTTGATTAGTATTTTCTTCTCCTTTGAGCTGAAAGATGGAGGTACTTTTCTTGTGGATAAGTAATTAGCTAAATCGACATACCATGGAGTTAATAATGAAATTTCAAACAAGTGTTCATCAGGAAATGAATCTTCAAAATGGAATAACTTCACCTGGATTTTGTAGTCTAGGAAAGTAATCTGCTACCTGGTTCTCTTTCCCTGGTCTATCCAGTATGGTGAGATTAAATTCCTGCAGTAAGAGTAACCATCTAGTGATATTTCCGTTAGTAATATGTTTTTTGATTAAGTATGTAATGGCAGAGTGGTTAGTGTGAATGATGACTTCATATCTAGTTATGTAGTGACGAAATTTGTTCACTGCATGCATAATTGCAAGCATTTCCTTTTCAGTTACTGTATAGTTTAGTTCAACAAGAGTCAAATTTTTACTAATAAAGTAGATGGCATAAGTTAAAGCATCTTCTTTCTGCCTTAATGAAGCCCTTATTGCTATATCGGATGCATCAGTTGAGATTTGAAAAGGTAAAGTCCAGTTGGGTCCCCTCAAAACTGGAGCAGTGCTTAATTTCTCTTTAAGTTTCTCAAATGCATTTTGACAAGCCTCATTCCAATTGAAAGATACATCTTTTTCAAGAAGCTTAAACAAAGGAAAAGCTATCCTACTAAAGTTTTCAATAAATATCCTATAATATCTTTCATAACCAAGAAAGCTTCTTACATCTTTTTGATTTGTTGGAATTAGCAATTCGACAATAATTTGAGTTTTGGTTTGATCGACCTTGATTCCCTTGGAAGAAACATGATGTCTTAAGAATATTCCCTCATTCATCATCATATAACATTTTTCATTGCTTAAAGACAAGTCGGTTTTTATACATCGTTGTAGAACTTTCTCAAGATTTTGCAAAGAATGGTTAAAGAACTCACCATATACTGAAAAATCATCCATATATACCTCAACGCATTCATGGACCAAATCAGTAAAAATTGCTAATACTGCTCTCTGAAATGTTCCTAGAGCATTGCACAAGCCAAATGGTAGCACATTGTAAGCATACGTGCCCCAGGGACAGGTAAAAGTTGTTTTGTCTTGGTCTTCTGAGGCTATGCTGATCTGATTGTAATTGCTAAAACCATCTAGGAAGGAAAATGACATTTTTCCAGCTAATGTATCCAAAACTTGATCAATAAATGGAAATGGAAAATAGCCTTTAAGGGTGGGTTTATTCAGTTCAATGTAGTCAACACAAACTCACCACTTACCATTTTTCTTGGGGAATATCACTAGTGGAGATACCCACTGGCTGTCAGAAATGGGGTAGATGAACTTTACTTTTAGTAACTTTTGCAATTCGTCTCTTACAATTTCTTTGAGCATGGGGTTCATCCGTCTCTATGGCTGCCTCACTGGTTGAATACTAGTGTCTGTATAGATATGGTGAGTGCAAGTTTCTGGGTGAATTCCTTTCATGTCAATGTAGTCCCAAGCAAATTCCTTTTGGTATTTGATGAGCAAATCAATCAATTTCCATTCCTGAGATGTTTCTAGAAATGCCCCAATGTTCAGTGTTTTTCCTGGGCTGATTTCTACAGCCTTGCTTTGTGCATTTGTAATGGAGTTGATTGGAAAGATATCTTAAAATAATGTTTTAAGAGAATACATGGTACAAGTCTCCTGAAATATTTGTGCCAATATTTGATCTGCAACAATGTATTGTTCATTTCTCAACTCCTTTGAAATATCAGGTTGAGAGATAAGCATTTCCACTAAATCTTCATTATTGTCTTCCCTGAAATCATACATTTGATTGATGCTTAAAACATAGTATATTTCTTCCCTATCATTGTATTTATCATCAAGACATAGGTTTTGTGTTACTGTTGGAGCTTGGGCTGATGATTACAAGGTAAGTTTCTTTCTCTCTGTGCCTCTAGAAATGATCATGTTACCAGATCTACACCTAATGAATACATCAGCAGTTGCCAACCATGGTCTTCCAAGTATGAGTGGGTGTCCTCCTAAGTTTGATTTTGGATAGAGTACTAAGAAATCAACTGGATACTCCCAAGGGTCCAGTGAAACAATTATATCTTCCAGTATCCCTTCAAGAATGACTTTAGAGCGATCTACTAATTCCAAAACAATCGGCGTTGATTGTAAATTTGTTAGCTGTGAAATTTTCATTGTGTCCAATGTCAGAACATTTATTATAGCTCCTAAGCCAATCAGAGTGTTTGGAATTGAAATTTTGTTAATAATTGTTGTGACTCTAGGTATTCTTGGGTCAACATATTTTTTCATGGAAATGACATTTGACATTAAACCAACTAAATTACCAATAACATGTATTGTTTGTGGATCAAATATTTTCTTTGTAAGCTTTTTGAGACAGAGTTCTTTAATGGATTTGGTATAAATTGGAATATCCTTGATTGTCTGGAGTAATGGTATTTTGACATACACATTTCTCAATTCATCAAGAACATCGTATTGTGGCAATGGTGTGGGCAATTTTGGTTGAAGTAATCGTTCTAGAAATGGAGGTGATTGTACCATTTTGATTTGTTGACCCTGTTATGGATTGTTTTGTTTCCTATGTGTTGGGATTTCTTGTTCATCAATTTGAATCTCTTTTTGTGACTGCATTAGAACAGGTGGAGGTTCCTTTTCTAGAATTCGACTTGACCTTAGTTCAATGTTTTGCAGTGGTGGAGTTGGGTACAATGGTCCTTCATCCATGCTGTAATATGGTCTATCTATTCGGTTGTTTGGGATAGCTATGGGTTGAGTTGGTAGCTACGTGGGTTTAGGAGGCTGATTGGATGGTAATTGTAGTTGTGATGAATTTATTTGTGGAGGAGCAGGTAAGGTTTGTTGAGGATTTTGCTGTTGATAAGCAACTGGTTGCTGAGGGTATTGTTATGGAAATGGCTGAGAATATTGTTGCTGATAGTGTTGAGGATATGGCTAAGGAAATGGTTGTTGATATTGCTGAGGTGGTTGTTGAGAAAATTGTTGAGGGTAGGAATATCCTTTCCATCCTTATTGTGGATAAGTTTGTTGTTGTTGATTAAACCAATTTTGCTAAGGCATAGTAACATTCCAAGAATTTTGGACAGGCATGTTATAATTTGTTGGATTTGGATTTTGAAACATACTTGGAGGTCTTGGTTGCCATGGCCTTCGAGCTCCCATGAAATACATGTTCTCCATTTCTGCGTTGGCTTCCAAATTATAGTTCTGCAAAACTTTCATCTTTGTACAATCCTTAGTTTCATGATTTTCTGTACAAAACCCACAAATCTACACATTATCTAAAGGACATTCTTTCAAAGAATGTTTCTGTTTGCATTTGGGACAGAATATAGATCTCTTGTTCTTGTTCATATTGTCTTTTCTTTGCTTTTAGAGTGTCTATTAGATTCCCCAAAGTGCTTAAAAGGTCTATTTTGAAATCGTGAAATAGATTGCCTAGTTCAGCTCTAGTGATATTTCTTGTGGCAAATTTAGTGATCTTAGATGTCATAACTCTTCTTCCATTTCTTGCTCTACTTCTCCAGTACTTCTGATACAAGTCAGAAATCTCTTCTAAAGGTAAATTAGAAATGTCCCCCTTACCCATGAGATTGAGGTCATCTAGATAATTGTCCCTGATGCCCTTAAGAAATATTGTTCGAATAAGATCAGCAGACATGGTTCTATGTTTTGATTTTTAAAGATTGTATGAAAATTTTTCCAAATATTCTTACAAGGTCTCATCTTCTTGTTGATTCATTCTAAAGATGTCATGTTTAAAGTCTTTTGACTGATAGTAAGGTTGATACTTTTTCAAAAATATTTTTCTCATGTTATCCCAATCACTGACTGTGTGTTCACCTAAACCCATGAACCACCTAAGTGCTGCTTCTTTTAATGTGGCAGGAAAAAGTTGAAGTCTATGTGCATCATCGGTATATCCATAGGTTTGGCATACTATATCAAATTCAAACAAAAATGAATCATGGTCTTTAGTTTCCATACCATAAAAGTTTGGTAATACAGATGGCGGGATATTTTTCATTTTAATTTCCTCATCCATGTACTCTCCTCTATCTTGAATTGGAAATTTAAATGTGGATTCCTCTGCCTCTGGTGGATTTTGATTCCCTCCAAATAGAGTATCATTTCCCTTTTTTTCTTTATTCTCTCTTTGTCTTCTCCTTTCTTCCATTTATCTCTCATACTCTCTTAGTAGTTCTGCAGTAGGTCCTCTGGATCCTCCGTCTTCAACCATCGTGATATGTGACTTGTCTAAGGTTTCTATCTCTTCTTCCTGTTTTGGTTCTTGAGGAACAATCTATTCAAGGATAGGCTATTGGATTCTTGTACTACTTTCTTTTAGTTTCCCTACTATAGAAGGCTCAGGTATATGTATTTTCTTTGCCTCATGAGCTAGTAGGATTTGTCTTTCAACGAGAGTAAGTTTCTGGCCTGATCTTTCTTTTTCCTCAAGTTCTTCTACATTGACTTTTCTAGTTGGTGTTGTGAATACAATCCTTTCTAATGGGTCTGCTCCTAATGGTGGGTTAGTTGTTGGTTGGGGGGTTTTTGTGAATCTTCCTTTCTCATCCCTAAATCTAGACATGAATAAACATGACTGAAGATTGAATTTAAATCTATGTTTTTATTGTTTTGCCAGTTTTAAGTTTTTTTTTAGATTTTTTTTTTCTAAATATTTTTAGTTGCACCTCCCCGGCAATGCCGCCAAAATGTTTGGTCTTTACTTACTAAGGTAAGTTAAGATTTTAATTCCCTTATCAACCCGAGAAAGTACACTTAGAGGTTCTCATCTAATGTATATAGATCTAGAAGGATCTAGGATTCTAATGATAGCCTAGTGAAATGAAATTAACAATGCTCTCTTACACGAGGTCCTTCCTTTTCATTTCAAGAACTTAAGCAGCAATTTAGATGAAAACAAATCTAATGAAATTCTGATTGCTTAGGTAACAAAAACAGAGTATTAATTCCTTTGTTAGGGGTTCTACAATTCCTTTACAAGAATTTTTTTCTATAGAGTCCCTTCCAAAACATTTTCAAAGAGTTAGCTATTCAAAGCAATATTCAAGATGAGTAGTTCTAGAAATCAAATAGTAAGTGATTCTTTTACAAGATTCATTCAACAAATTACTAATTGAATTCTACATTCCAAATCATGAATTATGAATTAACTCTGAAATCAAAATCATGAATAACAAGCATGTTTGTTAATCTTTAAGATGGATATTGGTTGAGTCCTTTTACAAGGCTCTTCACAACAAATACAAATATTTCAATTAAAAACTTTTAATGGCATAAACTTGCAGCACACAAATGAAATAGCAAACTCTACATATCAGATTTATCAATGCAATTTAGAAAGAAAACTAAATAAGGAGTGTACTAGCTCCGTAGTGGGGGCCCTTCCACACTTTGCAAGAACATTGTAAGCTAACTCATGTGAAGAAGATTATTGGATCTGAAAGCATAGGATGAACTCAATGTTGTAGCTCTCAATTTAAATTCAGAGATCACAAGTCACACATAGGTTGTTCCAAGTTTCTCATAAATAAAAAACTAACTATCTAGTTCTCCCTTTGAGCTATTTATCACTAATTTCCATAAAAAAGAGAAACTATTCATCCTCCCCAATATCCTAATGAAATATTATCAGTTACATCAAAGGAGGTTGAAATTGGTTAAAACCTCCATTTAGTCAAAAATATCAAAGAAAATAGAAATTTTGTTCACAAAATCTAGAAATTCTATTGAAGTGGCTGGGTTTGACCAGCATTGACCAGACACCTATTTCCTTCAAATCTGAAAGTGGATAGGTAATTCACCATCCGTGTGCATTTATCTTCATGTCCACAATCTTCAAATTTTCCAACCTGTTATGTAACATGACAAACCATGGAGCAATTACAGGAAGTTACAACATCTTGTAATTTTATGGAAAATGTCATTTTTAACACAATAATTTCAAAATAAAAATAATGATAATGACATCATATCATTTAGTTTCTAAGGGTTATGGATGAAATATGAAGGTTAGATGGTTAAAAATGATGAACAAAAGAGGATTTTAAAGTGAAATGGAGAGTCATAATTTGATACCAAGACATGTTACAACTATGCATCAAATACCATTAGTTGAACAAATAAACAATAAAGAATAAATATCCACTTCCAAGAATCAATGATTTGTTTGACCAACTAAGAGGAGCTATTATGTTTTCAAAGATTGATTTAATTTTTTTCTATCACCAAGTCAGGATTAAGGATGAAGACATTCATAATACTGTGTTTAGAAAAAGATATAGGAACTATGAGTTCATGGTGATGCCATTTGGACTTACAAATGATCCAACCACATTTATGTGCTTAAGGAACAATGTACTTAGCCAATAACTAGACAAATTTGTGTTAGTGTTTGTAGATGATATTCTGGTTTACTAAAAAACCTGTGAGGAGCATGAGGAGCCCTTAAAGGCAATATTACAATTACCGAGGGAACATAAGTTATATGCTAAACTGAGTAAATATGAATTGTTTAAAACACAAGTTCATCATTTGTGATGTGTGATCCCAAAATAAGGTGTGGTTTTGGACCCTGAGAATATCATAGCCATCATGGAGTGGACCACTCCTAGAAATGTCATAGAAGTCAAATATTTTATGGGGTTGGCTGAGAAATGGTTGAAAAATAGAGTGTGAAATATACAAGAACTATTTATGAACCATTGATAATTACTTGTAAATATATTAGTATTATTTTAGCATTCAATATTATTCATTAATAAATTATACTTCATAAATTCAATTTGTAACATTGAAAGAGAGCAGAGATCAGAATGAACAAGAATAAGAGACAAAGTTTACCTTGGGAAAAATTACTAGGGGTAAAAACCCAACAATTCTTTTCTTATAATAAACTTTCAACAAGACATCAAGTTAATAGAATAATTGACTAGAAAGACGACCATTGACAAGTTCTAATCCAACCCTTCAATATGTCGAGATAAGATGTCTTAATTCTATTTACAAACAATTTTGTAATGATGTCCACTTCAGGTCTCTAAGAGAGTTGAAGTTATGCTTTTATCTTAGCCTCATATTTCGTATATAACTTCATGTTATCACCATAAAACTTCACATTATATGATCCACAGAGCTTTGCATTAGCTTAGAGATGTATTAGCCACAAAAATTCTCATTGTCTCAAAGATGTATTAGCCACATAACTTCATATTAGCATCATAGAAAAAATTTCTTCAACTTAGCCTTCCTTGATCATTTGAGCAAGATGAGAAGATGAATTATAATACTTTCTCTTTATTCTCCTTGAATTTATATTTTTTTCATAGAATAGAGATGAGAGTTGATTCATTGTCCATTATGGAGAAGATAAAATGGGTTATATATAGACTTTATTTAATCTCAATGGGTGTCTCTTTGTCTCATTTATGAATGGGTGTCTCTTCATATCCTTTCGAATGGGTGTATCTTCATAACCTTTCTAGACTTTTCTTTTGACAAATAAATAGCATGAAGAATAGCCTTAAACAAGTAATAATAATTTTATTTTGTTTTTTTGCATAGTATTACAAATAAATCAAGGATTATGAAGACCAACCATAGCTACATTCTTCAACCCTCCCTCTTAGCTAGGGAGTTATTCATAACGTATAACAAGATGTCAACAAGTTGAAAAATTTTCTAAGGAAATATGAAGACTATATTAACATCATTATCAAATCAATATCATCGTTATTAGCATCATCAAATAACTAGTACCTGGTACCCATATACACAATATACCAGAAATATATAAATCAAACAAACTCTCTATAGAAATAGATATAATCATGATGCTAGGAGGCTATAAATCAGCCTCTAGGACAATTTTTTTAATTATGGTAAATTTACTTGACACATCTAAAAAATCCCTAATTCTGGTCATAGTACATGACACAGGAAAATGTCTATCCACTAGACCATTCTTCCTAATCCTATTCAATGTGCTTGACACAGGGATAACATCCCTAATTCTAGTCACAACAAAAGACACATGAATAATATTTTTCCATGAAACCATTCTTCCTGATTCTGGTCAAACTGACACAGGGATAATATCCCTAATTCTGATCAAGTGACACAGGAACAATAAAGATGTTGTCTAATCTGTCAAACTGTTCTTCCTAATTATGTCCAACTTGACATAGTGATAATATACCTAATTCTAGTTAAGTGACATAAGAAGAACGTCATCTCTCAAACCATTCTTCCTAATTCTTGTCAACTTGACAAAGGGATGATATCCCTAATCCTAGTCATGTTACACAAGAAGAATATCATAATGCAGAAAAACCATTGCTTCCTCTTAGCCAGAGAGGAATGCTCCACAAGTCCCATCTTTTCTCTAAAAAAAACAAATCTTTCTCTAGAAAGAGGCGTAGTTAATACATCAATTGTCTTCTCATCAATGGAGATGTACTAAAGGTTTTTTTCTCCCTTCTACACCATGTCATGAATGTAGTGGTGCTTGATACCAATGTGCTTCAACCTACCATGAAAATTTGATTATCATAAAATATCATGGTCAATTCCAAATCTTATTCAAACATTCTGGAAAAAAATTTCTAAATCCAAACTTCTTCACAACAACTACACAGGCTACTATATATTTAGCTTCATCAGCACTAAGTTCCACGAAATAATATTTCCTGCTCATCCAAGAAACCATTGTAGAGCCCGATCAAAAACATTTGCCACATGTACTCTCTCCATCAACAACACTTTCACCCCAATCAGAATCAAAGTATTCTAGTAGCATAAGCTCACTTCCTACCACATACTTCAAACAATAATTAGTAGTACCACAAGAGTATCGAAATTTCATACTTTGGCTTCATCTGATTCAATGTATTCACTATAAAGAAAATATACAAACAAATTTCATTAAAGAATCAATCAAACCATATCATCATCAAACTTTTTTCAAAGAATATTTGAGTAGGCTTCACCAATTTAAGATTACATTCAGTGGCCAACTCCCTCTTAATCTGAGACATATTCTATTGTGATCATTTCAAGCTCCCTCTGAAGCTAGCATAAGTTTTTCTATCTACCCATTCTGTTATCCTCCTATACCAATAGGTTTTCATTTCTCATGATTGACAGTGGAAGTGCCAAAAATGTTCACCTTCCATTTTTGTGAAAGCAAGCAGACAGTTAAAAAATGTAAAGAGGGTATGCCTTAAAAGAATAATCAAAAGGCAAGAAAATGAATTGGTCAAAGAAAAAATAAATGAAATGAACCCCAAATAAAGACCATGAAAGTGGCTAATCCAAAATGCCACTGCTACTTTGATGGGTGGTCCAACAGCTCAAGCTGGGCCTCACCATGTTTTAAATTGCATGTTGTAGACTAGAAAGGAAGTACCTGCTCAAACAGTTTAAGCTTGACAGATGACTAGGTGGATAGAGAAAGGAAGGAGCCCAACTGCTTAATCTGGGCCCTTGGAAGTTATAAGGGCAGACTTAGATAGGAGGGCAACAAAAAGAAAAGAGAATTGTCAGGGTTTGCAAGGATAAGTGCACCCACCCAAAAAAAAAAATAAAAAAAAA